>ML366311.1:1156-79747 GCA_005239505.1 Nicotiana paniculata | reverse complement strand
ATATATATATATATATATATATATATATATATATATATATATATATATATATGTTTTTTTTTTGTGTTCTTGTGTTGTTGGTGTTATCTTGAATTTGGAGGAAGTAAGAATAATAGGGGAGACCGTTTTTATACAAAATAAGCTTGTCGTTCGGTGTGCGATAGTTGTACCTTTTGTAACTTAATGATAATATTATTATCATTGTTATAGATTAAGGGGCGAAGAGGCGATTTCAACTTGGTGAGTGAAAATATGTGATAAGGCATGTTAAGGCACTTCCTTCATTCTTTTGGCATGATCTAAAGTGAAACGAACGTAAACGATACACTATTTCATAATGAATCTACTCCTAGCTACTAAGGTTGTCCATGTTGTTCTTTACTTACAAAGTTATTATAAGAAATTATGTATGATCCATGAGTCCTAGTGAAGTTCATATTGATGGTATGATGTCCATAATGTTAATCGAAGGTGCAACTACCTTACGTCACTCTGAAAGGTTTAGAGCGTGATTCCATGAGTCCAGCATGCATTATATATAGTATCTATTTTACTATACCGAGCCGCGCTATAGTCGGCCGGGTACGACACATATTGTGCAATCACTGATCAGTAGGGTTTACCGAGCTCCACGTGGCCGGGTACGATTCTACCGAGCCTTATGATGGTCGGGTATATTTTTACCGAGTCTTCTACCAGGCCGGGTATGATATGATGATGATGATGCCCACAGAGGCGGATGTTTTTAGATGATTATATATATATATATATATATATATGTATAGCGCATTTTATGTCACTATCTCTCAAAGGCACTCAGATGCTACTGGTTGTATCTCCTACATCTCTTTACATTACTGTTCTTAGTTATGGTATTCTGCCTTACATACTCAGTACTTTATTTGTACCGATGTCCCTTTTGCTTGGGGACACTGCGTTTCATGCCCGCAGGTCCCTATAGATAGGTTGACAGTCCTCCTAGTAGGTTATCGGCTCAGCGGAAGGTGTTGCTGCACTCCACTTGCTCCGGAGTTGCCTATTTGTTCAGTATGATTATGACATGCATTGGCTGGTATGGCGGGGCCCTGTCACGACCTTTTTGATGTTTATGTACTCTTAGAGGCTTGTAGACAAATGTCAAGTATGTGGATACTTGTATGGCCTTGTCGGCCTATGTTTTGAGTTTACATTCATGTCTGCCTTATAGGAGCGTACATCACATGTTTACGTTTCTATATCATGTTAGGTCGTCATATGTCTAGCATTCCCTTATGTTTTATTTCGATTATGTCATGATGACCATTTTGGCACATTTACCCATGATAGTATGATAAGAAAGATATGTTATGTTGGTACTCGGTTGAGTAAGGTACCGGGTGCCCGTCGCGGCCCATAGGTTGGGTCATGACAAAAGTCTTATCAGAGCAGTTCTGTCCTAGGGATGTCTACAAGCCGTGTCTAGTAGAGTCTTGTTTATGGGTGTGTTGTGCACCACACTTATAAGCATGAGGCTATAGGGCATTTAGGACTATCACTCTTTCTTCTTACTCTAGATCGTGTGGTAGAGCTCAGTCGTAAGAACTCAATTTGCTAAATTCTATCTTATTCATAATATGACGATGCCTACATCTAGAAAGACGATTAGTAAGAGGTTGCATGTGGCTGTGAATGAGTTGAGTCAGAGGAACTCAATTTTTCACAATGCTTATGATGAGTAAATATAAGGTATTCAGTAGATCATGTGTGTACTAAGACGAGTAAGCCTCTTGATAAGGAGCCCTAGGGCAAATAAAATATCTCCACCCTTATGGTGAAAGGAAATGAGAGATTCAGAAGATAGATACAAGTTTCAACAAGTCAAAGAAATAAGATGAAGAAGGGTATGAGGCGCCTAGTTAATGAAGATTGTCAGTATTTACGATTCAAGCAGAAAAATACAAGCATTTTGATATACCTACAATTGTAATAGAGGTATGTACAATTGGCCACACCCGCCTCAGTTATGCTCCATGGGAGCTAACATATACAGTTAAGAGAATAAAGGGATATCAGGATCGAGTTAGGGTTGAAGTAACCCAAAAATGGTGGATTATTATTATCATTAGCTAATATTTCCAAAAGATAGTGCAAACGTGGTAATAGATCTCCTTGCGAGACATTCAGATGGTACACCTTATAATAGAACAGTCAGATATGAATACTAGAATGTTGAGAAATTTTAGAAGATATGCAGTGGAATCCTAGAAGGGATAAATATTCATCATAGTATGACTCCTGCCCCTAGAAAAAAAAATAGAGAGAGAATGTTAGGCGTCCCAAAGAACCAACGAAATGAAGCAGGGGGCCTAAAAGATAAGGAACATTTTGTTGGAGTTTTCAGAATAAAGTGATAGACATAAATGTTATCATGGAAAAAAAAGAAGAAAGTTAATAAAGCATTATGAGTAAGATGTGATACATGGATGAAAATAGTATGAAAAAAATGATAGTATGACCGAATGTAGTCAAGGGAAGGAAAAGACGAGAGGTAACAGTCCTTGAGGCAACAAAAGAGCATAGGTCACAAAGTCACATCCTCATTTTGAGAAATAAGTTTGTGACTCTAACGTGATTGCCAAAGGGAAAAGTTAGACCCCAGAGTAATAGAAATCAGTATGGGATGGTGAACAAGATAAACTAAACATGAATTAAGGATCGAGGGAATTGGTAATAGTCGGCATCATGAGAAGTTTAGAGATCGTGTTTGGACAATAATAGAATGGACAACAGAAGAATAACCTTTAAAGGTCATTCAAGAAGACGCTTTCCTAAAGCAAGCACTATGAGAAGAGTTAAGCTTAAGGAACTAAGCGTGCCAGTTACACCAGGTGTCACCCTTGTGCGTAAGAAATACAATTATCCTTGGTGTAGAAGGGTTACTACAAGGCGAGTAATATCTCAGTTAAGATGTGAATGCCAAAGATGAAGAGGTAAATATCGAATAGTAAAGGAAGAATGTGGTAAAAAGGTGAAAGGAATGAGATTGCATTTATTCAAATTTTATAGATATAATATGACTCTAGAACACTATGCAAGAATGATGTTGGGGAGAATCAATAAGGGTTTCGCACTCGGTGATATTTTTAAATAAGTGGGAATGAACACTTGATACATAAGGATCCCGCACGAGAGGTAAGTTAAGGCAAATGGCATAACCTAAGAGGCGTTACATAAAATACAGATATGAGAGTGGACCAATGTGTAGTCTGTAGTTGATTTAGAAAGAGCCTAGTTATAGCTAAACAAGAGGTCATAGATAAATCAACATACCGTGCAAGATAAACGTAGTGAAACCCAGCATAGGGAATTCAGTCTCGCAGATATGATGCCATCGTGATCCTTGAGTAATATTAAGATAGCAGATTGGGTAGTTAAAGGTACCGTATAAGTGTTGCGGAAATAAAAGAAAGTGCCACTAGGGAGATAGTCAAATTTCACTTCAGAAGCAACCTTACGAGCACAAGGGCGTGGATGTAAGTAACTAAGGATAATAATAGGTGAGTAAGAACATAAAAAATTCCTTTGGGTATATGATGTAATAAGCTCACATGTTTACAAGAGTCGGAGGGTATCCACTATGTAGTATAATGAAAGACTAGCTGAGGTAATAAGGAATAAGGCTTCAACATAAGCATAGTGACCTAATGAAGAAATGGTCTTGTAACAACAGTCTCACTATAATATTGTATGCACTCCATAAGTAAGTGGCACCTATCGTGGATAATGAATGGGAAGAAGAAACAAAAAATCAAGAGTTGATAATTGAGATCATACGAGATACAGGGAACTCCGGTATTCATGGGCATTAAGATATTCCAAGTATCCACACAGGAAGTGGCACAATAACCAGGAAACGTAATTGCTTACATTTAAAGGCGACTGGGAAGGCATGAAAGGAAATCATGGTGCTAGCATGTTAAAAGTAAGGTTGTGAGTAGTATAAATAGATATGCATAGGTCACAAGCTAAATTATAGTAGAGAAACACAATTTTAGCTAGACAGGAGTAAGGATAAAAAAAAGGTGAATGAGAAGGTAACGAGAATAAGTAAGTCCTCGGGATTAAAACCATCACAACAAGAGAGCTGATGGTTTCCATAAAGTTATAAAAAGCTCATTATAGCATGAGTGAACTCAAAGGAGCTTAAAACTAGGAGCATTTGGAAGAGATAGAATGCTACCCTGGTAGTAAAGTAAGGGTGTAAATGTGATAAATGATAAGAGGATGACGTTTAGGCCTTTGATTGAGTAATGATTTTGAGAACAAATATTTCATGAACTGCACAGGATTAGAATACCCCCATAGGATGAATCACATTGGGATTCTATGAAATACAGTTATTGGAGTATAGTATCATCTCTAAGTGGATCGGGAAAATCACTTCAGATATTCCCCGATGAGACGTGAGCCCTAGTGACGATATATTACATAAGAGGTTACAAGTTATCAGTGGTAGATTATAGATCAACATTAAGGTGAATCAATAATAGATGGATGAAAGTCACAAATATGAGATGAGATTAGGCTATCATTATTAATATGAATAGTAATAAGGAAGCACTAAATGGCTTAAATTTATACATATAGGATAAACGGTGAGAGAGTAACCTAGAGTTGGGTGGATGACCTCGATAAATAATTAATCAATGTAAGAGTTATGGTACAGCATGACCGACCTAGTTGTGGTAAATCCATAAGCATCGATAACTGAGGCTATGAAACAAGATATAGCAATAGTCGTAAGTTCAACAAAGTACCAAGCAAAGAACTTTAGTACAACTATTGATGCCCAGAGGGATCACTTGTCATAGTACAATATATGTTCACAAAGTGAAGCCTAGAGATTGGTTAAAAGCTAGTAAAAAAGGAGATACATTGGCGAACATTCAAGGTTAGAATCGTACATGTTGCATGAAAGAAGGTAAAACCAGTTACGAGATTGGGAGAATTTCGACCACAAGTAGTGGATTGAGAAAGAGGCCTAAAGAGGGGAATGCCCTAGCCTTTGGATTTATTCACTGAACAACTCCCTGGATGGAAAGACAATATTAAAGTATTCATAAGAGTTATTACTTAATAAATGGACAAGTGCATTAGTCAACATTGGAGGACGAATGTTCCAAAGGGGGGAATGATGTTACACCCCATGTTTTCATACGTGAGAGTACGTCGTAACTCAATTTATGTAACTTCATAAATGGGATTATATTTGGAAGCATATAAAGTAATTTAATCATGTTACCTTGGAGGTTACAAATATTTAAGATCATGAATAACGAGTACCGAGAAGGTTGGAAAGCTTAGAAGCTAAACCAATTGAAGAAAATAAGTTTCGTCAAAAGTAGACGAGTTTGGAATGTTATAACATGTACTTTAGGGTGAGACTATGGTTAATTAAATGATAAGGGGGTTATTATATGAGTTATGATTGTCGTATTATGGTTGTGTGCTACGTTTTGAAGTCAAGCGAGTTGTGGAACAAAAGTTGGCAAAGGTCTTCACAAATTACATTCGAAATGTGCTGAAAATTAGGTCAAATGTAACTAAACTTTTCTCCCAATATTCTTGGACTTATTGGATGATCAACCAACCAAATTGAATATCTATTAGTCTAGTTTCAAACTCATTAAACCGTTCATCGATATGCCATAGTAGTAGAGAGATATTTGCATTTTTGCGAGACTGCACAGACATCATAAGTGACAAGTAGGTGGTTCACTAAAGCTTTTTGAGCAATAAATTTAGTGTGTTATATGAAGTTTTATTGGGAAATATTATATACCAAATTGAAGACCTTGGAATATAGTTTCCAATTCTCTTAACCGTTCATTTATACGACATCCGAATAAAAATATATAAGCGTCGGAAGATGGGTCAATGCTAGGGTGCCAAGCTAGCACCTCTTTGACTTTTCCAAAGTTGACATATATAAGTCTTAGGTCGGCTTTCTCTTAATTTTTCAGTATAACACGGCCAGAGAACACCCATAAACATATCCTTAAGCTATCTTATAGGGTTTCAAAGATAATTATCATCCCGGGTATGAAATCGAGAAGCGATAACATCAAAACGATCCCTACGACGTAAGTGCCATTATACCGCCTCTCTTTTTTGTTTGTAGTTACAGTTTTCGAAGGTACTTCATAGTTAAGAAATTCCCAATATCTGTATTTAAGTGTTTAAATATCAAGTAAGGTTGATAAATGTTTTTCCTAATAGTTAGAACTCACGGGACGGTGATCGGAAGCCGTAAGTTCGAGTTATTTGACAAAAGTGGACTGTTTGTGGGCTGTTTCGTGTTGTCCTTTTGTGCTGAGGTTTTATGGAGTTTTGGAGGATAAAATATGTGGGAAAACAACACATAATGAAGGAATGGTGGGCTGGTTGTTGGTCGTTATTTTTGTTAAGGTCGTTTGACACTACTACGGTGGTCGTTTTGTATATGAAGAGATTGCGGTGTGTTGGGCTGTTTTGTAGTATTTTGTGGTGTATATAAGGCTGAAAAATAATGTATATATGTTGTTGTTTTTGTGTTCTTGTGTTGTTGGTTTTATCTTGAATTTGGAGGAAGTAAGAATAATAGAGGAGATGCTACCCATTTTTATATAAAATAAGCTTGTCGTTCGTTGTGCGATAGTTGTAACTTTCGTAACTTAATGATAGTATTATTATCGTTGTTTTAGATTAAGGGGAGAAGAGGCGAGTTCAAATTGGTGAGTGGAAAGATTGTGATAAGGTATGTTAAGGCACTTCCTTCATTCTTTTGGCATGATCTAAAGTGAAATGAACGTAAACGATACACTATTTCATAATGAATCTACTCCTAGCTACTACTACGTTGTCCATGTTGTTCTTTCCCTACAAAGTTATTCTAAGAAAGTATGTATGATCCATGAGTCCTAGTGAAGTTCATATTGATGGTATGATGTCCATAATGTTAATCAAAGGTGCAACTACCTTATGTCACTTCGAAAGGTTTAAAGCGTGATTCCATGAGTTCAACATGCATTATATATAGTATCTATTTTACTCTACCGAGCCGCGCTATAGTCAGCCGGGTACGACACCTATTATGTGATCAGTTTGGTTTACCGAGCTCCACGTGGTCGGGTACGATTCTACCGAGCCTTATGATGGTCAGGTATGTTTTTACCGAGTCCTCTACAGGCCGGGTATGATATGATGATGATGATGCCCACAGAGGCAGATGTTTTTAGACGATTATATATATATATATATATATATATATATATATATATATATATCACGCATTTCACGTCACTATCTCTCAGAGGCACTTAGATGCTACAGGTTGTCTCTCCAACATCTCTTTACATTACTTAGTTATGCTATTCTGCCTTACATACTCAGTACTTTATTCGTATTGATGTTCCTTTGGCTTGGGGATGCTGAATTTCATGCTCGCAAGTCCCTATAGACAGGTTGACAGTCCTCCTAGTAGGCTATCGGCTCAGCAGAAGGTGTTTCCAATATGATTGGAACATGCATTGACTGGTATGGCGGGGCCCTGTCACGACCTTTTTGATGTTTATATACTCTTAGAGGCTTGTAGACAAATGTAAATTATATGGATACTTGTATGGCCTTGTCGGCCTATGTTTTGAGTTTTCATTCATGTCAGCCTTATAGGAGCGTACGTCACATGTATACATTTCTATATCATGTTAGGTCGTCATATGTATAGCATTCCCTTATGTTTTATTTCGATTATGTCATGATGACCATTTTGGCACATTTACCCGTAATAGTATGATAAGAAAGATATGTTATGTTGGTACTCGATTGAGTAAGGTACCGGGTCCCCGTCGCGGCCCATAGGTTGGGTCGTGACAAAAGTAGTATCAGAGCAGTTTTGTCCTAGGGATGTCTACAAGCCGTGTCTAGTAGAGTCTTGTTTATGGGTGTGTTGTGCACCACACTTATAAGCATGAGGCTATAGGGAATTTAGGACTATCACTCTTTCCTCTTACTCTAAATCGTGTGGTAGAGCTCAGTCGTAAGAACTCAATTTCCTAAATTCTATCTTATTCATAATACGACGATGCCTACATCTAGAAAGACGATTGGTAAGATGTTGAATGTGGCTGTGAATGAGTTGAGTCAGAGGAACTCAATTTTGCACAATGCTTATGATGAGTAAATATAAGGTATTTAGTAGATCATGTGTGTACTAAGACGGGTAAACCTCTTCATAAGGAGCCCTAAGGCAAATAAAATATATCCACCCCTATGGTCAAAGGCAATGAGAGATTCAGAAGATAGATACAAGTTTCAACAAGTAAAAGAAATAAGATGAAGAAGGGTATGAGGCGCCCAGTTAATGAAGATTGTCAGTATTTACGATTCAAGTAGAGAAATACAAGCATTTTGAATTACCTGCAATTGTAACAGAGGTATGTACAATTGGCCACACCCGCCTCAGTTATGCTCCATGGGAGCTAATATATACAGTTAAGAGAAGAAAGGGATATCAGGATCGAGTTAGGGTTGAAGTAACCCAAAAATGGTGGATTATTATTATCATTAGCTAATATTTCCAAAAGATAGTACAAACGTGGTAATAGATCTCCTTGCGAGACATTCAGATGGTGCACTTTATAATAAAACAGTCAGATATGAAGACTAGAATATTGAGAAATTTTAGAAGATATGCAGTGGAATCCTAGAAGGGATAAATATTCATCATAGTATGACTCCTGCCCCTAGAAAAAAAAAGAGAGAGAGAATGTTAGGCGTCCCAAAGAACCAGTGAAATGAAGCAGGGGGGCCTAAAAGATAAGGAACATTTTGTTGGAGTTTTCAGAATAAAGTGATAGACATAAATGTTATCATGGAAAAAAATAAGAAAGTTAATAAAGCATTATGAGTAAGATGTGATACGTGGATGAAAACGGTAGAAAAAATGACAGTATTACCGAATGTAGTCAAGGGAAGGAAAAGACGAGAGGTAACAGTCCTTGAGGCAACAAAAGAGCATAGGTCATAAAGTCACATCCTCATTTTGAGAAATAAGGTTGTGACTCTAACGTGATTGCCAAAGGGAAAAGTTAGACCCCAGAGTAATAGAAATCAGTATGGGATGGTGAACAAGATAAACTAAACATGAATTAAGGATCGAGGGAATTGGTAATAGTCGGCATCGTGAGAATTTCAGAGATCGTGTTTGGACAATAATAGAATGGACAATAGAAGAATAACCTTTAAAGGTCATTCAAGAAGACGATTTCCTAAAGCAAGCACTATGAGCAGATTTAAGCTTAAGGAACTAAGTGTGCCAGTTACACCAGGTGTCACCCTTGTGCGTAAGAAATACAATTATCCTTGGTGTAGAAGGGTTACTGCAAGGCGAGTAATATCTCAGTTAAGATGTGAATGCCAAAGATGAAGAGGTAAATATCGAATGGTAAAGGAAGAATGTGGTAAAAAGGTGAAAGGAATGAGATTGCATTTATTCAGATCTTACAAATATAATATTACTCCAGAACATTATGCAAGAATGATTTTGGGGAGAATCAATAAGGGTTTCACACTTGATGATATTGTTAAATAAGTAGGAATGAACACTTGATACATAAGGATCCCGTACGAGATGTAATTTAAGGCAAAGGGCATAACCTAAGGGGCGTTACATAAAATACATATATGAGAGTGGACCAACGTGTAGTCTGTAGTTGATTCAGAAAGAGCCTAGTTATATCTAAACAAGAGGTCATAGATAAATTAACAGGCCGTGCTAGATAAACGTAGTTAAACCCAACAGAGGGAATTCAGTCTCGCATATATGATGCCATCGTGATCCTTGAGTAATATTAAGATATGAGATTGGGTAGTTAAAGGTACCGTATAAGTGTTGCAGAAATAAAAGAAAGTTCCACTAGGGAGATAGTCAAATTTCACTTCAGAAGCAACCTTACGAGAACAAGGGCGTGGATGTAAGTAACTAAGGATAATAATAGGTGAGTAAGAACATAAAAAACTCCTTTGGGTATATGATGTAATAAGCTCTCATCTTTACAAGAGTCGGAGGGTATCCACTATGTAGTACAATGAAAGACTAGCTGAGATAATAAGGAAGAAGGCTTCAACATAAGCATAGTGACCTAAAAAAGAAATGGTCTTGTAACAACAGTCTCACTATAATATTGTATGCACTCCATAAGTAAGTGGCACCTATCGTGGATAATGAACGGGAAGAAGAAACAAACAATCAAGAGTTGATAATTGAGATCATATGAGATACAGGGAACTCTAGTATTCATGGGCATTAAGATATGCCAAGTCTCCATACAGCAAGTGGTAGAACGGCCAGGAAAAGTAATTGCTTACATTTAAAGGCGACTGGGAAGGAATGAAAGGAAATCATGGTGCTGGCATGTTAAAAGGAAGGTTGTGAGTTATATAAATAGATATGCGTAGGTCACAAGCTAAAGTATGGTAGAGAAACACAATTTTATCTAGAAGGAGTAAGGATAAAAAAAAGGTGAATGAGAAGGTAACGAGAATAGGTAAGTCCTGGGGATTAAAACCATCACAACAAGAGAACTGATGGTTTCCATAAAGTTATAAAAATCTCAGTATAGCATGAGTGAACTCAAAGGATCTTAAAACTAGGAGAATTTAGAAGAGATAGAATGCTACCCTGGTAGTAAAGCAAGGGTGTAACTGTGATAAATGATAAGAGGATGATGTTTAGGCCTTTGATTGAGTAATGATTTTGAGAACAAGTATTTTATTAACTGTACAGGATTAGAATACCCCCATAGGATGAATCACATTGGGATTCTGTGAAATACAGCTATTGGAGTATAGTATCATCCCTAAGAAAATCAGGAAAATCACTTCAGATGTTCCCCGATGAGACATGAGCCCTAGTGACGATATATTACATAAGAGGTTTCAAGTTATCAGTGGTAGATTATAGATCAACATTAAGGTGAATCAATAATAGATGGATGAAAGTTACAAATATGAGATGAGATTAGGTTGTCATTATTAAGATGAACAGTAATAAGGAAGCACTAAATGGCTTAAATTTATACATATAGGATAAGCGGTGATAGAGTAACCTAGAGTTGGGTGGCAAACCTCGATAAATAGTAAATCGAAGTAAGAGTTATTGTACTGAATGACCGACCTAGTTGTGGTAAAGCCATAAGCATAGATAACTGAGGCTATGAAACAAGATATAGCAATAGTCGTAAGTGCAACAAAGCACCAAGCAAAGAACTTTAGTACAAATATAGATGCCAGAGGGACAGCTTGTCATAGTACAATATATGTTCACAATGTGAAGCCTAGATATTGGTTAAAATCTAGTAAAAAAAAGGAGATAAGAGTCACATTGGCGCACATTCAAGGGTAGAATCGTACATGTTGCATGAAAGAAGTAAAACCAGTTACGAGATTGGGAGAATTTCGACCACAAGTCATGGAGTGAGAAAGAGGCCTAAAGGGGGGAATGCCCAAGCCTTTGGATTTATTCACCGAACAACTCCCTGGATGGAAAATACAATATTAAAGTATTCATAAGACTTATTACTTAAGAGATGGACAAGTGCATTAGTCAACATTGGAGGACGAATCTTCCAAAGGGGGGAATGATATTACACCCCATGTTTTCATACGTGAGAGTACGTCGTAACTCAATTGATGTAAGTTTAGAAATATGATTATATTTGGAAGCATATAAAGTAAGTTAATCATGTTACCTTGGAGGTTACAAATATTTAAGGTCATGAATAACGAGTACCGAGAAGGTTGGAAAGCTTAGAAGCTAAACAAGCTAAAGAAAATAAATTTCATCGAAAGTAGACGAGTTTAGAATATTATAACATGTACTTTAGGGTGAGACTATGGTTAATTAAATGATAAGGGGGTTATTATATGATTTATGATTGTCGTATGATGGTTGTGTGCTACGTTTTGAAGTCAAGCGAGTTGTGGAACAAAAGTTGGCAAAGGTCTTCACAAATTACATTCGTAATGTGCTGAAAATTAGGTCAAAAGTAACTAAACTTTTCTCCCAATATTATTGAAATTATTGGATGATATACCAACAAAATTAATATCTATTAGTCTAGTTTCAAACTCATTAAACCTTTCATCGATACGACATAGTAGTAGAGAGATATTTGCAGTTTTGCGAGACTGCAAATATTTGACAAAAGTTGACTGTTTGTGGGCTGTTTCGTGTTGGCCTTTTGTGCTGATGTTTTATGGAGATTTGGAGGATAAAAGGTGTGGGAAAAAAATACATAATGACGGAATGGTGGGCTGGTTGTTCGTCGTTATTTTTTTTAAGGTCGTTTGACACTACTACGGTGGTCGTTTTGTATATGAAGAGATTGCGGTGTGTTGGGCTGTTTTGTAGTATTTTGTGGTGTATATAAGGCTGAAAAATAATGTATATATGTTTTTGTTGTTGTTTTCTTGTGTTGTTGGTGTTATCTTGAATTTTGAGGAAGTAATAATAATAGAGGAGATGCTGCCCGTTTTTATATAAAATAAGCTTGTCGTTCGTTGTGCGATAGTTGTACCTTTCGTAACTTAATGATAGTATTATTATCGTTGTTGTAGATTAAGGGGAGAAGAGGTGAGTTCAACTTGGTGAGTGAAAATATTGTGATAAGTTATGTTAAAGCACTTCCTTCATTCTTTTGGCATGATCTAAAGTGAAACGAACGTAAAGGATACGCTATTTCATAATGAATCTACTCCTAGCTACTAAGGTTGTACATGTTGTTCTTTCCTTACAAATTTATTCTAAGAAAGTATGTATGATCCGTGAGTCCTAGTGAAATTCATATTGTTGGTATGATGTCCATAAGGTTAATCGAAGGTGCAACTACCTTATGTCATTCTGAAAGGTTTAAAGCGTGATTCCATGAGTCCAACATGCATTATATATAGTATCTATTTTACTCTACCGATACAAGCTATAGTTGGCCGGGTACGGCACCTATTGTGCAACCACTGATCAATTGGGTTTACCGAGCTCCACGTGGCCGGGTACGATACTACCGAGCCTTATGATGGTTGGGTATGTTTTTATCGAGTCCTCTACGAGGCCGGGTATGATATGATGATGATGATCCCACAGAGGCGGATGTTTTTAAAAGATCATATATATATATATATATTTATATATGTATCACGCATTTCATGTCACTATCTCTCAGAGGCACTCAGATGCTACATGTTATATCTTCTACATCTCTTTACATTACTGTTCTTAGTTATGCTATTCTGCCTTACATACTCAGTACTTTATTCGTACTAACGTCCATTTTGCTTGGGGACGCTACGTTTCATGCCCGAAGGTCCCTATAGACAGGTTAACAGTCCTCCTATTAGGCTATCGGCTCAGCGGAAGGTGTTGCTGCACTCCACTTGCTCCGGAGTTGCCTATTTGGTCAGTATGATTGGGATATGCATTGACTGGTATGGCGGGGCCTTGTCCCGACCTTTTTGATGTTTATGTACTCTTAGAGGCTTGTAGACAAATGTAAAGTATATGGATACTTGTATGGCCTTCTCGGCCTATGTTTTGAGTTTACATTCATGCTAGCCTTATAGGAGCGTACGTCGCATGTATACGTTTCTATATCATGTTAGGTCGTCATATGTCTAGCATTCCCTTATGTTTTATTTCAATTATGTCATGATGACCATTTTGGCACATTTACCCTTGATAGTATGATAAGAAAGATATGTATGTTGGTACTCGGTTGAGTAAGGTACCGGGTGCCCGTTGCGGCCCATAAGTTGGGTCGTGACACCATAACCGTTTCAATCCCAAGTAATCCTACTCAGAACCTTTTGTCCGTTCTTGCGATGACTCCATCGGTCCACTGATGGATCTAGAACTATACACGGCTTGATTCCTGTAAAATCAGGGATATGTAGGTAGCTCGAAAATCGGAGTACGGCCCATATCTTTCAAATCGCCCTATTCGATCAAAATTGGTCATCGTGTCTTTACCCAACAACTCTTTCATCCTTCCCGGGTAAATAGGGGCAGCTGTTGATAACCAATTTTTCCCATATATATTTTATTAATACATATATACTTTCAAAATGGTGCATGAGCATCAACCAGCATTTTTCCATAATTTTTCCATGATTTTAAAAGTATTTTCATCAATTTGTTTCGACTTTATTATTATCTAAATAATTATTAATTTCATCACAAATAATTTTATAATGATTTATTACTTAATTTTCATCATTTATATTCATATTAAGCTTTAAACATTTTATGTATAATTATATTTGTGCCTTTAGGCTATAATTGCAATATTTCGCAATAATAGCCACATATATGCATAATTACCTTATTTACACAGAAAAATGACCTTTATATTTTTATAATGTTAAGTAATTATTTCAAATTAATTTCATGCACAAATGACATTTTTATTATTTATTAGTTATTATTATCAATTTAATTAATTATTTAAAATCTAGCACCTTTTTTAATTAATTTCGGACCTAGCCCCAACCCAATATAGCCTAACCCATTACCCCAACCCAATACACTAAGCCCATTACCCAAATAGCCATACCCGTCCATATTAACTCACCCGACCTAAAAATCTAATCCCAACCGTTGATCTCTCGAGATCAACGGCTCCCAAACACCCAACCCCTTCTAATTATACCAAACACCCCTAACCCTAATTCATTCCCAAAAAACGCCACCTATGTATTCTCTCACTCTTCCCCTTCCTCTCAAAACCCTAAGCCGCTGTCACCCAAAATCACTCTCCTAATCCCGCCTTTGATGAGATTCCCTCCTTATCTCCTTACCATATTGTCCTCTCCTCCCTACTGGCTACTTGTTGATGGTGTTACATGATTGTTTGCCTAATATGGCAAGCAGAATCGAACCAAAATTGGTTCAAATCCTTAACTTGCTGCATATTCCGTCTATGTTCATCATTTGCTCTTTGTAAGTACGATTAGTTTCCGTATCTCTCACTGATTCGTACTTAACCCTCAGGTTAGGGTTTTTAGATCCCCTTTTGGTTCGAACAAAAACTGGTTCAAGCTTTAATTTTTAGTACTATCGCGTCTATATTCGTCTTATTATGCATAAATCTGCCTATTTTTTGTCGATTTCTTTTACTTACCCCAAATTAGGGTTTAGAACCCTTTTCCATTTGAACCAGATCTGGTTCGATTATGTGTTTCTCTTGAATATTTTTCTTGTCTATGTTCATCGCATGCGATATGTAGTTGATTGTCTTTATTTTCTGCTAATTTTATGGGGTTTACCTAAAAACTAGGGTTTGAGACCTCTCCTCGTCTTTATTGATTTCCGTTTACTCTTTCCTTTCTCGTATGATGTTGTTGTTTTCCTTATTTACATTCAACCTATCATGTTTCCATTATTTCCTTACCTTATTTCCTTTGAGACTGCATGTTGATTAATACTTTCCTTATTTTGAGTGGTACTCGCCTGATTACACGCTATTATGACTGTTAATTGATTGAACCCCGACTTCAATTGGTTCTGAGAATTATTTTTCATCCTTTAGTTGTGTGTGATTGACTTATTACCTTATTTGTATGCTTAATTCAGTACTATTTAAACCCTTCTCCCTCTCCCTTTTAACAAGACTCGAACTCTCATACTCTCTCAAAAAATCTTAAGCTCTCTTATTCTCCGGTGTTCTGATTTCTGTACTAAGTGTCTCTTGTTTTGGCCGGTTGAAAGCCAAGGCCAAGTTATTCTAGGATTTTCCTGCTGTGGCATACTTGCTTATTTTCTTACTTAATTAGTATGCCCTAACCTTTGCAATTCCATTCTTTACACTTTTCTCGACTAGCATGCTTTAATACCCATTATGTTTATGTCCTTTACATGATTCTATGATCCCATTGAGTAACATTGTTAATTTAGGATTAAGTTGTTTTTAATAATATGAGTACTGTCATAAGTTAGCCTAAGGTTTGATTTATTTCATGCACTGCTTGTTAATATTATATCTGTTCTGAACTTTGTACACCATGAACATTTTATCGGTCAACTTGTTGCTTAACCCCCTCTCCCCCTCCCCCCCCCGTCTATTTATTTCATGTACTTGGCCAATTCAATTGTTTTTCAATTTGTTGCTTAACTCCTCTGCCCTGTCTGTTTATTTTATATATTTGGACAATTCAATTATTTGCCTAACTGCTTTTGTGATAAAGCCATGATCATCTTAAGTACTAGCATGAATATTTAGCTTAACTAGACTTCAATTTATTTGAGCTATGTGTTTGAGCATGAATTATGTTTGTTTTAATTGGTGCAGTTCTTCCTGCAACTCTATGTTCTGAATCATGTTTCTTCTAAAATCCAACTGTTTTAAAACATGCCCCTTCTCCCTTTCATGTACTGATTTTAAAACCCCACTCCTAGTCCCTTAGGTTCTCAACCACTCCGGTGTGAGTACTGCCTAGGGTCCACATGAGACTCCTCTGAACTCTGACACGTTGGGGGCTGGTTTTCCAATCACTTATGAATTGCTTTCTGAATGTGTGGTTCTGGAGCGAGCATTGCCCTGGTTTCCCTGAGGCCCTTGGGAACTTTGACACACTGGTAACTTGTTTCCAACGGACTGTGGATGAATCACTATGTTGTTGTTATGGTGGAAGGTCTGGTTCCAAGGTTTATTTGGGCCTATGAAGGCTCCCTAAAGTGTAATTCTTGCCAATGTGTAATTCATTTGATATTCTGGGATGTAATAACTATGTAATAACATATTTGGGGATAATTAGTAAAGCTGGGAGGTTTTACTTATATCTTTTGTTAAAACTGGGTAGAAATCCTTCCTACATGACTTAATTATGTTGATTGAACTATGTGAGTACCATGCTGTGTTTAGAAATTCTGCCTATAGGAATTTCACGATCATTTTGATCATGTATTTTACATTTGCATACTAGAGATCCTGCTTATAGGACTTTCGTTTAATTCTGTACGTTAGAAATCTTGTTCATAGGATCTATACATATTTTCAACAAACGTGCATTAGCAATCATGCCTATAGGACCTTGTTGTTTGAGCTAATTATCTTTCCTGGTAATTTGTTTAAATTCTGCCCATATACAGTTAATAGATACCATGTCTATAGGACTAAAATCAATTTCAAATTTACAAATCATGCGTATAGGGTTTAAATCAATCCAACGTTTTGAAATCATGCCTATAAGGTTTGAGTCAATTCAGCAATTAGAAAGCATGCCTATAGGATTGAAAAAGAATAAGACATGTCTTTATAAGTTAAAACCAGTGCTACACTTAGAAATCATGTCTATAGGTCTATAATCAACAAGCTTGTAGAAATCATGCCTATAGAATTCTGTCGATCGATTCTGAATTCAATCACTACTGTCCATCACTTAGGCAATATATTATAACTGTGACATACTATTGCCTGAAGTGCCCAGATTCATGCTGAATAAAATCAGTAGGCAAACAAATAGGCCGTAGTGCTCGCCTTAATAAAATTGTCTCGACATTCTTTTTTACCACATAGATATCCTGCCTATAGGATTCCAAAGTTAATAAAGTATGCATTCTTTTGTTGTCTTTGTGCGGAGGTCAATGTGAGCCCATACTTGTTCCCTTATCTGAAATTCCTATTTGTTTTTGTTTGTCGCCTATATTTCACGTTTTAAGTAATATAGGTTGGTCTAGAACTATCCCAAATAAAGATCCTAATACCTGTAGGGCCGTAGGTAAGGGACGGATAGTGCACGCATAAGGAACGAGCTAGAAACTACTAGAACGCTTAAATAACAACTTAAAGATAGTAATTAGGTAGTAAGGAGATGATAGTCCATGCGCTAAGTACTATGAGTAACACCCTGACTTGAGGGAGTTACAAAGTATTGCATAGAATGATCCTATAGGCTAAAAATCTTATCCCCCCCCATACTCCTGCTTAAAATAGATTGAATATCGTATTTGTCCAAATTGCTTTCTCCCCTTTTAGACTAATTCGCTTAATTTATGTTCGGCTGGGACCCACTGTTGTGGACCTCTAGGGGTGCCTAACACCTTCCCCTCAAGGTAATTTGATCCCTTACCCGATCTCTGGTGATGTAAACCGGTTATATGAGTTAATTTCTCTAGGTGCCCTAACGCACCTTAATCCGTTATGTGGCGACTCTTCCAATTCCAAACCCATCCCGAAAAAGGAGTTGTCCCAAAAATTTTCAAACCCGATTTCGCGAGGAAAAAGGGGGCGCGACAGAAGGGACATTAGTACAAATAATGTACCGAGTATGTAAGGAATGAAAATCAGTAAATAATAGACATGGAGTAAAATACTCGGCATATAAGTGTGAATAGCTCTGTGAATCCTTTAATATCTAAAATGTCATGCATATGCATATAAATGCCATACCATGTATGGGTATATGCGTTCATAACATCATCAAGCCTTTGAGGGTATCCCATCATATCATCTTGGCCACTGTGGGCAAATCATCAATGTATACCAGCTGATCAGGTAGTGATGCGTATATAACGCTGTAACCTTTTCCCATATCCCATATACATATATTATACATATATACGCATATATAAAGGCATCTGGTCATGGGTCAATTTAATTGAATGCAATGCGTGAGAAGTATGTCAATAAAATCTCTCAGAGTGTCATAAGACCATTATGCCTTTGATTAATATCAATAAATAAGCTTTATCAACTTACATATTTTGCGAGACCCATGAACATATGATATAATAATATGACACATGGGGAATCAAGAACATAAGCATCTCTAATATTTCTATGAATCGAGTCATGTATGGAAATTGTAAATTTGCACGTTTTGTTTGTGTTGTTTGGAACATGCCAAAAGAAATAAGAGATAGCCTTAATATACCTGAGCCGATTCTTTTGGCAATCCCTCTAACACACGTCTTTTGCGAAAACACATAACAACGGATCGAAGTAGGGAAAAATTCATATGATATTCTTGAGAAAGATTGCACCGTACTCCCTTAGAATCGCAAAATCTCACGTTGCTAAGATACTAAGAATTCTCGTTTGAATTTCTGAAGAAGCTTATGAGATTTTGTTCAATTTTAGAAGATGAAAATTCTCACGTTCTCATGAATATGAGAGATGCATAAAGAGAGATGCATATTGGGGTCTTTATTAAAGAGAGATGCTCTTTACTTCCAAAGAATTCTCGTTGCCTAGAATTGAAATTTTCTTAGACAACATATGTATTTTGATGACTTATAGCTCTTAAGAATGGATATGACTCATGTTATATGTGTCTTTCCTTTATTAAATGGAAAAGACACACATTCTTAAGACTTTCCACATAGCATAGTGACTTATGAGTCACCATTCTTGGATGGGTTTGCTGCCACATGGGAGATGTAGTTGTTATCCCAATTATTTGAATTAATTATCCACTAATCACTTGATTAACTTGTTAATCTCACATTAACTAATAATTACTTTATTATCCACATAATTAGAAATTATCTCAAACTACTTAAAATACCACTCACTTCTAATACCCTTTGTACACCTTACTATTATAGTCATGCGGTACCATGTATGACACTAGTCCATAAATACCAGATATTATAGCTCGGACCGTATTTTATCCGAAATTGACAAACTTCGACGAAACTCGTTTTCTTCAATTCGGTTACCCTATCACCTTCATGAATTTACTTATCACTTATTCGAAATAGTGTAATACTTATAATCCCAAAATAATTTCATTTCCGAACTTACGTCGATTAACTTAAGAAGAAATTTTAACGTGCGAGAATACGAGATGTAACAACTCATTTCCGAGCTTTCATCAATTCACTTATGGGCGTACTTCAACGTACGAAAATATGGGGTGTAACATCAACCATATTCATCCCTGTGGGCCTTAGACAGTTCAGAATGATCCAAGATGTGCTTCTCTAGACAAGGACAACATTATACGAGGATGAGTACAACGGGCAGATTCCAATCCCAGGATAAGAAGGCTCCAAGAAGAGTGTAACAATTTGGTCACAATGCCTATGAGTCAAAACTCGTGGTGTACTTCTAAGTATTACGTCAAGATCAATGAGGAAGAAGACTTGGTCCGGCCAAGAAAAGAGGGTATTGCCTGGTTAGAGGACGCAGTGGTTGCTTTGCATATTTACAATGAGATCCTGCCACATTACTTTGTGACCACTTCAATGCACTGTCAAGTGGTCCCAGGATCCATTGACCATATGTTGTCACATGCTGAAGATGATGACCGGGTAGTGGAGTGCATCCAAATAGAGTCTAGCACAGAGCCTGAAGAAGATCCAGAGAAGGAGTCAGAGTTCAACGATGATGAGGAGGAGTTTGAGGAAGACCCAAAGTAGGATCAGGAAGAGGATCCAGAAGATAAGAGGATATGGGAAATGACTCAGGGGATGGTTATTAGAGTTGGTTGATTTCCCTTTCTTTCCCACTTTGTACCTTTATCCCCAGTTCTGTCTTTACTTTCCAAAAGGGCAAGTTGTCCAAGCCCATGCAATTCTATGAAACAGTAATGTAATCCTTGTACCCACTTGTATCAGTCCAAATAATCAATGAAAACAATATTCTTCGGATCTAAATGTGTCAAGTCTAAATGTCTGTCAAACATCTATGATTTAGACCTACCTCCGGCATGATAGGTCCCTGCGAATTCTAGGAAACGCGCTAGCTATAATGCACGAATTAACTGCTCTGTGTGATTTCCTGCTTAAATAAATGAAGAAACTGACTCTTGTTCCTTTTTCTTTTCTTTCTTCCTATTCTTCTTTTCCTCTATTATTATCCCCCGAAATAAGAAGAAAGTTGGTTTGTGTCGACTGAAACTGGCGGAACCACAAACAATATAAGGTCAAAGAGAAAGATGTCAGCCACAGAAAACCCAACTGAACATGCTCTGGTCATAGCCGACATCCCGGGGCGATTAGGAGAAAAAGACGACACTAGAAATGATGAACACGTGGCCAGGATGGTCAAGGAAATGGAATCTTTGAGGGATGAGGTATAACATATCAGGGAACTAGCGCACTTGGCTGTGACAGCATTTCCTCAACCTCCTCGATTCCCTTCTTTGAATTCACTCCCTAATCACTTTTCTTTCACATCACGCCAAAACAATAATACCCCAACTTCATCTCCTACCACTCGAGACATCCCTCCAGTAACCACTGCAAACCCACCAAATCCCCCTATCCGCACTATCTACGTACCACAGTATGCCCAGACACCACAAATCTTCCTATTACTATCAATGCAACTCATACCCCTTCTCGCAATGGAGTCACTTTTACCACTAACCAGCACATACCTGTGGCACATGCTACCACCCATGAGCGGTACATTCCCCATGCATATGCCATTTCAAAACCTACCCTTATAGCACCTGTCACGGTCAGGGTTCCTTATGAGATTGACCGATTTGCCGAGATAGAAAGAGAAGCCAGGCATAAGGAAGAAGAGTCAGTATCTGAGAAGTTGCAAATTTTGAGAAAGCAAATGAAAAGTCTTCAAGTTGCCCGAGGAAGTGAAAGTTTGGACTACGAGGATCTGTGTATTAATTCAGATGTGGATATTCTAGTAGGGTATAAACCCCCAAAGTTTGATATCTTTGATGGGTGATCCTCACGCACATTTGAGAGCATATTGTGACAAGTTAGTCGGAGTGGGGAGGAATGAGAAGCTAAGGATGAAGTTATTTATAAGAAGTTTGACGGGAGAAGCACTCACCTGGTATACTCGACATGATCCGCAAAATTGGAGAACTTGGCAAGATATGGCAGAAGACTTCATGAATCATTTTTGATTCAACACATAGATCACTCCCGATCGGTTCGCACTGGTGAACCTACAGAAAAAACCATCCGAGTCATTCCAAGAATATGCACGTTGGTGGAGGTCATAGGCTGCCACAGTGCAACCTCTGCTGGACGACAATGAATTAACCAAGTATTTATCAGAGCCTAGGAAGGGATATACTTTGAATAGATGATGGAAATGATGGGACAGAAATTCCCCGAGCTGGTCAAGATGGGGGATTTCTTAGAAGGGGTATAAAATATGGTAAAGTACAATCCATGGCAGCATTGCAAGAAGCCAACAAGGTCATCCATCAGGTTCAATCAGTAGTGGAAGAAGAAGAAAAATGATGTCTCAATAGTCGTCCCTTACTATCAATCCAACCCATATCACGGAAACACTTCCTACTCCCCAAAAAATCATTCACCTACCAGCCACTTACGCTACAGTTTATAACGTCCAGCCATATTACTACCCTCAACCACAATACAATCCTCCTTGATACAACAACAACCAAAACCTGCAACGACCATATGCTCCTGTCCAAACCACTACTCACCTGATTATGCACCACACCCTCGCCCAAACTTTGAAAATAGGGGTCCTAGAAATTATATCCCAATTGCTTAGCCTCTAGCCCAATTGTTCGAAAGATTGAGAAGAGCAGGATTGATACACTCAGTTGAAGGAAGGGTTCCTGAACATCCCTCCAAGAATTATGATTCAACTAAAAGATGCATGTACCATTCCAATGTACCTGGGCATGATAATGAAGATTGTTTTAAGTTGAAAAATGAGACTAAAATCCTGATCAATAGCGTAGCTATTCAGTTCACTCCAGCACCACCCAATGTGAATCACAATCCGCTGCTAATCACTTAAACCAGGGAGCTAACATGATCACATTGGACCAAGAGTATGACCTAAAGGGAACAATCATCACCATAGGAAATGAAGAAGCCGCCAGGATCCCTCCTCAAAGGGATCCAATGATTATGGTACAAGTGAGTCCTACAGTCACGGTTCAGAATTACCCGCAACAACCTGCCCTTGCTATAAGAGACGAAGAAAGTCGGGAATACAAAACTGTCGCATGGACGTACCAACAAAAGAGAAAGGCCAAAATGACAGACTCTACCACAACCCATGGTATGACTAAGTATAGGAGATGCTATGCTCTTGAAGATGTCAATCGAGGGAACCTGGGGAGAGAAGAAATTCAAAGAAGGAACATAACAGACCCAGAAGCCGCCGATTTTTGGAAGAGAATGTCAAGCAAAGAGTATTCTGTGGAGGAGCAACTGAAGAAAACTCCAGCACATATATCCAGCACATATATCAATCATGGATTTGTTAATGAGTTCCGACAGTCATAAAGATGATCTATTTATAGTATTAAGTGGGGTAAGTGTACCAAGTAACACCACCAGGGAGGCGTTGGCCACAACAATCGGGAAAATGGTCGAAGCAAACATAATCACTTTTAGAAGAGACAAACTTCTTGTCGAAGGCGCAAGTCACAACAAGGTTCTTCATATCACTGTCAAATGTGGGGATAAAGTGGTGCCCTGAGTGTTGGTCGATGGAGTTAGCAATTCATTTTAAGGAAGTCAACGAAAGCCACGTGAGGGTGAGGGCCTTTGATTTTTCGCAAAAAGATGTTATTGGAGAAATTTAATCGACCTTGCAGATCAGGCTGCTCGATTTTCCCATATTTTTTCAAGTAATGGACATCTCATCTTCCTAATACTTACTACTAGGAAGGCCCTGGATATATATGGCAGGGGTCGTCCCATCCACTTTACGCCAATGCATGACATTTGAGTGGGGATGTCAGGAGATCTTGGGTCATGGAGAATAGGATCACTCTGCTTATTTGGACTATGTTGTTCCGTTCATTGAAGAGCTATACAAAGTTGCTTTTCATGTGGTGAAAATCATACAGAACCAAAATGGAAAAGACTGAACAAAACTTGGGAATGCAGTTGCCGTATAGATCCAAGATGGCTATGAAGGTGATGATGAAATATGGATATATGCCAGGAATAGGGCTGGGAGCCAGGTCGAACGGAATCACAGAGCCAACTGAACATAATGGGCAGAAAGAATTGGCCGACATAAGATATCAGCCTACGGAAGGGAAAAATCCTACCGTTAGCTCCAGGAAAAAGGTTTTTGTGCCAGAGCATGTTTCAAGTCCGGGTCAAAGTTCAGCACCAGAAGATGACATCATGGAAGGGATGGAAAATTTATTCATGAATATTATTGAAGAATGTCGTGAAGGGACTGACATCAAGACACCGACTATCAGGGATGCCGAACCAGGGGAAGTGCTGCAGAATTGGACCACTAGTTCGTCTTTGGTTCGCCGGGAGTCTTGGTAGTATGGATATCGACTAGCCTATTATATAAATGTAACAACTCTCATTTTTGAATCCTCCTAGTCTTCATGATTAAGTTCCTTTAATATGCCTTAATGAATTCCATGCTTGTATAAACTTCAGAGTTTTCTTTCAATAGTCCTATTGTGACCTTTATAGTGATCTTTATCTCTATACACCGCTTTCATGCATTCTTGTGGTTGAGATTATAGTTTGATAATCTTAATTAGGACAAAACTTGAAAGTTCACAGTTTAAGATCTCACTACTTGACTGAAGTATAAAAGGTCTAAGTGTTTTTTAAATGCTCTCCCTCTCTATCAATGCCTATTAATTCTAGGAATAGCTTATGAGTTGTCACTGTGAAAATCTTATGTTCATGTCTAACTGATGGTTATACCCATATGAAATAGTGTTTTTAGGATGAATGCTTATGAACTTCAGTGACCCTTTTGCCTATATTTTGTTGTTATCAAGTTGTCTTTCATATAGAAAAAATAGTTGTGATTGTCTTCAAGCTTGACAAAACTGTCTGATAAAGCCTTAAGTTACATGTTTAAGTACTAGCCCTTATTTATGTGTTCTAAGACCTCTATTAGCTCCATTTAACATTTCTTGACTTGCGTGTGTAGTCTGTGTCTTTTTCAGAAAAGATTTAATATGAAAATTTGAAGAAAATATGATTTTTAGCTTTAAAAACAACTTAAGTTGACTACAGTCAACATTTTGTGTAAATGACCCCAGATCGGTATATTGACGATCCTGGTGGATCCGTATCGTGATTTTGAACTTGGGTTTTTGGAAGTCCCTAGCTTGATTTGACTTGATTTGCCAAAATCTAATTATTGGAAGGTTTGGTCGTAGGTTGTGATGTGTCGTAGAATTTTGGTACATTTAATACATATTACTTAGATTTTAGATCATTTTAAATGCATTTGTTTGTTAATTCTTATGAAGTTTTGATGTTTTGCAGTGCATGAGTCTTGAGGACCCAAAAACACGGAAAAGAATTTAAAAGGCCACAAAAGAGCAGAAAGAATGCAAGAATGCGGCCGCATAACTCGAGTGCGGACCGCATAACTCACATGCGGACCGCATAACTCAATGGGCAACCGCAGACTGAAGCAGAACTTTTCGCCTAATCAAGAAAAGATTATGCAGTCCACTATGCGATCACATAACACGTTTGCGAGCTGGATAACGGACCGCATAATTCCAGCAGAGTTAGCCTCCTAAGAATTGCGATGGAACAATGCGGTCGCATAACAGATATGCGAACCACATAATAAAAATATGATGGACTCCTGGAACTGGTGGCATGAAGATCTGCGATGAATTGGGAGAATATGCGAACCGCATACCTCATTTGCGATAGATATGCGGTCGCATAAATTGTTTGGAAGGGTAATTTTGTCCAATTTTGGCTCCGACTTTTAGCCCACTATAAATAGATTTATTAGGATTTTTGTGGGTCATCTTGTCTGAAAAAGAGACTACAATACAAGGCATTGAATATTCACTCTTTGGGAAGTTTTAGAAGAAATATTCTTGCACTTTTGTAAGCATTATGACTTTGAATATTTTTATCTTTTTGTATTTTAGTATGAGTGGCTAGTTTTAATTACTGAGGTTGTGGACCCTAAATGGGTGTAATGTTAATGGCTGTTTACCATTGAATATATATATATATATATATATATATATATATATATATATATATATATATATATAATGGTTGGTTGATATTTATTCATTTCTCATTCTTCATTTATTGTTGATGGTTGCAAACATTAACAAATGCCATTTTACTCTTTCTTTACTTGGAAAAGTAGGTTAGGGTTTCGTAGAAGTGAATATAAAAACCTCAAGGCTTTAAACCTTGTTTAATAGAATCACTTAGGAATAAGTGAGTTTTATTTGGCATAAATTGATTTCCCTTCATTGCAACTCCTTTATATTTAAAAAAATCAGAAAGAGGAAATACTACCCAACTATTGGAAAATATTGGGTAGTCATTTAGAAATCATTTGCATATCAAAGGACCTTCCATTATAAAATATATCATATTAACACCGGTAGCATTATACTTCATTGAAGGAAGCACAACCTTAGTTTTGTTAATCAAATTAATTACAATCTTACACAATTACACTCGTTCTTATTTCACTCAATTACAATACTCTTTTTAGCTAACGGAATAGAATTACGATATAAGTTAAGCTTCACACTATTCAAGTAATCTTTTCACACCTATTCCCTGTGGGATTTGACCCCAACCTAGTTGGGTTATTATATTTGACATCGATCGCTTTACATTATTTACTAAAGTGTAATTTGAGTGTATCAAATTTTGACGTCATTGCCGGGGAATACGGTCTTGAAATTACTAACTAGTGTGCACTTTACTTTACATCTTTTTCTATTCCATCACACTTTGCTTGCTTTGCTTGGGTGCTAGGTAAGCATGGCCGATTATGATGAAGAAGAGAATCCCTTTGCGGATATTGAGGAATATATTGATGACGCCAACGCCATTGTCCCTCCGCAGGTTGACGCTGCTACATTCAAGATAGAGCATGGGTTAATCCTAATGCTCAAGGTAGAAGGATTGTTCAGGAACTCTACATATGATGATCCAACGCAAAACCTTAGGAATTTCTTGGGTGTGTGCGCAATGCATAAACAGAACAATGTGACAGACTATTCCCTAAGACTACGGGTGTTCAAATATTCATTAACTGGAGAGGCGAGAAAATGGATTCAGAATCTACCTCCTCATTCTATATACTCTTGGCCCGAACTTGTCCGTGCTTTCTTAGACAAATGGTTCCCATAGAGCAAGAAATCCGAGCTCAGAGATAAAATCTTCTTCTTCAAACAGCTACCAGGAGAACACTTACATGAGGCATGGGACTGTTTCAAGTTATACTTAGTGAGGTCACTGAACCATGGTTTTCCGGATCCGATTATGTTGGAGAAATTTTACATGGGTTTGGATAAACTAAACCAGTCTATAGTAAAAAATGCGGCAGATGGATATTTCATGGATAAAACATTCCCCAAGATTACACAGATCCTAGATAAAATGGCCAAGCACAACCAAGCCTGGCACTCTGAAGATATCTCTGGTGGAATTGCATACGGTACTCCCTCTCTAACCGAAATGATTAACGAAAACCAAGAGAGAGACTAATTGATTCCTGGTCTTGCCACGAACATTGATGTGCTAACCAATATGTTGACAGAAAGTAAGACAAAAAAGGTAAATGTTGTGAAAGACATGCAACCCATGGTTAATCAAGAGTTAGAGGAAGCAAACTATGTTCATAATTCTCAAGGTGGTTATCTCCAACAAAATCAATGGAGGCCAAAACCACAAGGACAAGTCCATCAAAATTGGCGCAATGATCAAGGTGGTTCGAGTCAAGGCACTTGGAGCAACAACAACAACAATTATGCCAACCGGAGTTCTAACCCCTATGTTCCACCAAAGGGACAATATTCTAACTCCTGGCATTATAGGGAAGGTTCTTCAAGTGAATATAAGTTGGAAGGCATTCTTTAAAAGATCTTGCAAAATCAAGAAAGAGGCGACACTACAATGAAAAACATGGCCGAACTTATGGGGTCACACACTGCCTCTATTCAAAAGCTTGAAATGCAAATGCGAGATTTGTCGAGAGAACAAAATCCAAATCTAAAAGGTACACTCCCAAGCGACACAGTTGCCAACCCTAAAGGTAATGGGAGCGGTCCATCCTCTCATTTCATGGCTATCACCACGCGAAGCGGGAAGGTACTTCAAGGAAAATATGAACAAGTGGCTGAAGTTGATGACATTGAGCAAGAAGTTGAGGCACAAGTTGAAGTGCTGATTGTTGTTGAATTTGAAAATCTCCCCCAAGAGGTGAAAGTCCAAAAATCATGCCAAGATGAGGTAAAGGAAAAGGTGAAAGAGGCCCCAAAATCTCTATCACCGATTCCTCAACCTACGCCTCCACTTCCTCAAAGGCTTGTTAGAAAGGTGGAGGCTAGCAAGTTCGCGAAGTTTTATGACATTCTAAAGCAATTGTTGGTGAAAATTCCATTCTTGGAAGCCTTCCAAGATATGGAGGGATTCGCTAAATACTTAAAGGACTTGATAACTAAGAAAAGATCCACCAAAAATGAAGCGGTGAGTATGACTCACCGGGTTAGTTCTATTATTGCAACAACCACCGTCGAGAAGAAAGAAGACCTGGGAGCATTCACCATCCCATGTACTATTGGATTGCGAGATTTTGCAAGGACACTTTGTGACAATGGGGATAGCATTAACTTGATGCCTCTTGCTATTTACAAGCAATCAGGGTTAGGCTTGCCAAGACCTACAAGTATGAGATTGCAAATGGCCGATCGTACAATCAAGAGACCCTTGGGAATTGTTGATGATGTCCTAGTGAAAGTGGGAAAGTTCCTTCTCCCGACCGACTTTGTGATCCTTGATTGTGACGTTGACAAAGAAATTCCTATCGTATTGGGAAGGCCATTCCTTGCTACTGGAAGAGCACTGATGGATTCAGAATGAAATGAAATCAAGTTCCGAGTTAATGATGAAGAGGTCACCTTCCAAGAAAGTAAGGGTATGACGTTTACGCATGCATACGAAGGAATCTACATCATTGATGTTATTGATTAGGTGGAGGATTCAAGTGATATGAATATGGAAGAAGAGTGCCTCGGTGAGGCTTTGGCGGCAATATTGGTGAATTTTGATGGTGAGGACATAGAGGGGTACGTGGAAGTTGTGAATGCATTAGAAGGACGTGGGTACTACACTTATGCACCAAAGAATCTCTCTCTTGATTTAGAAAATAGAGCAACTCCCCCCGCAAAGCCTTCCATCATTGAGCCGCCAATTCGAGCTCAAGTCACTTCCACCACATTTGAGGTATAAATTTCTTGGCTCCAATGGTACTTTACCTGTAATAATTTCTTCTTTGTTGGATGATGTGCAGGTAGATCATTTATTGAATGTCCTGAGAGAACACCGACAAGCCATTGGGTGGACAATAGCGGACATCCAAGTAATTCCCGTCGGAATTTGTGAGCACAAAATCCAATTGGAGCAAGGAAGCAATCCTAGTGTGGAACACCAAAGGAGATTGAACCCATCGATGCAATAGGCCGTAAAGAAGGAGATTATCAAGTGGTTGGATGTTGGGGTAGTCTACCCCATCACAGATAGTTCTTGGGTGAGCCCGGTGCAATATGTACCGAAGAAGGGAGGCATGAATGTGATCCACAATGAGAAGAACGAGCTCATCCCAACAAGGACTGTAACCAGGTGGAGAGTGTGTATGGAATACCGGAAGCTTAACAGTGCCACCTGCAAAGACCATTTCCCTATGCCTTTTATTGACCAAATGCTTGATCGGCTAGCGGGAAGGTCATTTTATTGATTCCTGGATGGATATTCCGACTACAACCAAATAAACATTGCATTGGAGGATCAAGAGAAAATAACTTTCACATGCCCATATGGGACCTTTGCTTTTAGCCGGATGCCGTTTGGGTTATGCAACGTTCTGGCTACCTTCCAATGATGCATGATGTCTGTATTCTCAAATATGGTGGAGGATTTCTTAGAAGTGTTCATGGATGACTTCTCGGTAGTAGGTGACTACTTTGAGCATTGTCTTGAAAACCTTAGACAAGTGCTAAAAAGGTGTGAGGAAACAAACCTTGTGCTAAACTAGGAGAAGTGCCACTTCATGGTAGATGAGGGCATTGTCTTGGGCCACAAAATTTCCAAACATGGCATAGAGGTTGACCGAGCCAAGATTAAAATCATTTCCAATCTTCCTCCACCAACTTCAGTGAAAGGTGTCCGAAGTTTTTTGGGGCACGGCTTCTATAAGCGTTTTATCAAGGACTTCTCTAAAATTGCATATCCCATGTGCAAGGTCCTTGAAAAAGATGCCAAGTTTGTATTTGATGAGAAGTGTCTCAAAGCATTTGAATATTTGAAAGAGAAGCTCACCACGACACCTATTATTTTCACACTGGATTAGTCCCTTCCGTTTGAACTCATGTGTGATGCCAGTGGTATAGCTATTGGAGCGGTGCTTGGTCAGAGGCATAACAAAGTCCTTCATCCCATCTATTACGCAAGAAATATGCTTAATGGTGCTCAAATGAATTATACTATGACTGAGCAAGAACTTCTTGCCATTGTCTATGCCTTTGAGAAATTTCAAGCCTATTTGTTGGGATCCAAGGTGATAGTCTACACTGATCATGCTGCTCTTTTCTATCTCATGGAGAAGAAGGATTCCAAGACAAGATTGATCTGGTGGGTCATTTTATTGCAAGAATTCGACTTTGAGGTCAAGGATAAAAAAGAAACAGAAAATCAAGTCGCGGATCATCTGTCTAGGCTTGAAGAAGAAGGAAGGCCAAAGGAGAACTTCGAAATCAATGATGATTTTCTAGATAAGCACATATTGGCATTGTCTTACTCATCTTCTCCTTGGTATGCCGATATTGCTAACTACTTGGTTAGAGACCTTATTCCCGATGGATTGGAAACTTACCAAAAGAAAAAAAATTCTTGCATGAGTGTACACAATACTATTGGGAGGAGCCTTTCTTGTTTCGTATTTGCACCGACAACATCATTCGGCGGTGTATTCCGGAAGATGAGGTTATTCCAATTCTCAAGGCATGCCATGACTCACCGGTTGGGGGTCATCATGGAGGAAACTGAACGGCAGCAAAGGGGCTTGAGTGTGATTACTGTTGGACATCAATCTACCATGATACGAATCAAATGGTCAAAGCTTGTGATCAATGTCAAAGGCAAGGATCAATTTTTAAAAGGCATGATATGCCTATGAATTTTGTGATGGAGGCTGAAATCGTGCGGAGGATCGACTTTATGGGCCCCTTTGTGAGTTCTTATGGAATGAAGTATCTTCGACGTGTGGGGGATCGACTTTATGGTCCCCTTTGTGAGTTCTTATGGCATGAAGTATATCCTAATGGCAGTGGACTATATATCCAAGTGGATCGAGGAAATTTCCTTGCCAAACAATGAGGCGAGGAGTGTGACCGCATTTTTGAGGAAAAGCATATTCATACGGTTTGGGACTCCCAGGGCCATCCTTAGCGATGGTGGATCTCATTTCTGCAACAAGGCTTTCACCCAGCTACTCGAAAAGTATGGCGTAAAGCACAAGGTGTCCACACCTTATCATACTCAGTCGAGTGGTCAAGTTGAAGTTTCCAACAGGGAGATTAAGAACATTCTAGCCAAAACTGTCACTGCAAACAGGACCGACTGGTCAAGAAAGCTATATGATGTGTTGTGGGCATATCGCACAACATTCAAGACTCTTATTGGCACTTCACCGTACCGATTAGCCTTTGGTAAGGCATGTCATTTGCCCGTGGAGCTCGAACACAAGGTCGTGTGGGATTTGAAAAAGTTGAACCTTGACTGAGCCGAGGCTGCTAATCTGAGAATGACACAACTCAACGGGATGGAAGAGTTATGTTTACATGCCTATGAGAGTGCAACCATGTACAAGGAAAGAATGAAGTTTGTTCATGAAAATAAGATCCTGATGCGGGAGTTCAAATCGGGTGACTTGGTCTTGCTTTTCAATTCGATACTCAAGTTATTTCCGGGAAAACTCAAATCTAAATGGTCTGGCCCATTAAAAGTGGTGAACGTGTCCCCTTTTTGAGCTATTGAATTAGAGCCAGAGGATGGACTTCGAACTTTCAAAGTGAATGGCCAGCGGGTTAAGCATTACCTGGGCACAATAGTAGATAAGCACTTGGTGGAACAATTTTCTCTGAAGGATTGTCTATCCCCTACCATTGAGTAGGCTCAAAAATGGGCCAACTTCGTCGTGCCGCGATGTTAAATCAAGCGCTTCGTGGGAGGCAACCCATGTGTGGTAACATTTTTTTTTATTTTTTATATAGGATGCTTTTATTTACTTATGTAGATTAGATTGAGAAAGTTGACGTGTTTGTTAGAATGCAGGTAGTCCCAAATACCATAAAACAGGGTGAAAAGACTGGAAAAAATTGAAGAAAATTCACGCAAGGGAGTTTGCGGCAGCTATGTGGTTGCATAATTACTTTGCGGACCGCATAGTCGTCGCAAACACGATCAGAAGATTAAGACCAATTGTCTTGCAAAGATGCGGTGAGGACTTGCATTATGCAGTCTGCATAACACTTATGTGACCGCATAGCGTGTTATGCGGTCACTTTTGCATCGCAAACACGCTAGGTAAAAATCCCCTCACTCTCGCACATTGTCGTTCTCACTTGCACACACAACACTTAACTAATTGCACAAATCAAAAACACAAAAAAAAAAAAAAAAAAAAAAAAAAAAAGAAGGCAAAAGAGGATTTTGAACACGAACAAGGATCGAAACTCATTATGCTCAAAATTCCAAAGTTCATTTTCCATCTTTGTTCTACATCTGGTATGTGCCTTCTCATACTTTCGTTTTCTGTTCTTTTCTTTTCTTTTTGCTATCTTTTCTTTTCATTTTATTATCTTTGCTTTTCTTTTTGTTAATAATTTTGACCACTTAGTTCTTGTTGAATCCCAAAATGTCTGTGTAGGGGTCTGTGAGGGCAAATCGGGAAGTGATTCGTGCATTAGGGTGTAAATCTTGTTAGGGGTAGGTCTATTCAATGAGGAAGACAACTTTTGTGGCCTGCATAAATGGTTTGCGGTCCGCAAAGTCATCGCATAGTAAACCCTAGGTGGCCTTGTGAAATGAAATTATATGGAGGATTTTGCGATCGCAAACATGTTATGCGGACCGCAAAGCCACCGCAAAGTCGAGAAGGTGAATGGGTTCTATAGGGGCCATCATGCGATAGGTTTGCGATCGCAAAGCCTGTTTTGCGATGGGTTTTGCGATCGCATACTTTTTGGTCAAGTAAGGTGTGCAACTATGCAACAGGTTTGTGGTCCGAATAGTGGTTATGTGATCACATAAACCATCGCATTATTGGTTTTCTTCAAAGGGTATGCAATTATGTGACGGGTTTGTGGTCCGCATAGTGGTTATGTGACCGCATAACCCATTGCATAAAATGTTTTCTTCAGCCAAACTTTTGTCTTATGCCTTATATGCTATGCCCATCACTCACACACTGCTTCTTTGTAGAAATTGCACCAAGAAAAGCTATTGTAACGCGATCCCCATCCGCTCGTGGGCAAAAAAGGACCACTTTGGGTCAACATGCACAACAGGTTAAATGTCCAAGAGCAGAAACCACCTGCACCACTGCTGAGCACTCCTCCTAGTCTAATGAGGAGGGAGCACAAATAGATACCTTGCCTTCAGTCGACCTACGGGCTGAGGCACGAAGGAAGAAAGGGGAGGATCTGAGTATCCAGTTTGGAGTCACCGGATCCATGAGTCTGTACAAAGAAGGGCTCTCAAAGCAAAAAATCCTCGAAGAAAAACAGTTGAGCTTGAATGGATTAAAGGAACTCTATCCTCACATAATAAAGAACATCAAGCAGAGGAAGTGTGGATTCTTCAAGATCCCTGATGAATATAATGAGACAATTGTGCAGGAACTCTATGCTTCATATGGGGCATCAAGGAACGCGGAGCAAAAGAGAAACAGGGTCTTTGTAAAGTTGGTGCTTGTTCGAGGTGTCCAAGTGATATGTGATATGGGCACCATCAATGACCTGTACTTCGAGGATTGGAGTCCCTATACAAATGAATATGAGGCTAAAGTAGCTAACAAACACAATGATCGTTCCTGGATTGCTTCCGTGATAGCAAACGGGACAACCACCTAGATTGACCCTACGCAAAAGATCTATAAGGAGGATCTTACACGGGAGGATCTCTATTGGCTTAGCTTATCACCTACCGTCTGATGCCGTCTAGAAATGAAACTAATATCAACATTGAGAAAGCACTCCTCATTGTGTGCATCATGACAGGAATTAAGATCGATGTGGGAGAGATCATCTTGTGGGAACTAGGAGTCAGAGTGAACTAGAAACACACATCACTTCCATTCCCTTGCTTGATCACAGTTCTCTGCAATGATGTGAATGTGCCTCCGATGCCAAATCATGACAAGCCGGAGAAAGCTCTCAAGGATATTGATATTATGCGCATCAGTGATGCAGTACCAAAGGAAGTTGCAACCCCAATAGAGCTTCAGATCCCCCTTTCAGCAGACTCAACACTTTCAGAGGCCCAATTACCTGACTCTCCTCAGGCCCCAGCTACCTCCACAGCTACTCCACAGGAAACTCCACAGGCCACCAATACACAGCCCAAGGTCCCACTACCAGCTCTTTCTAAGCTGAGTCTACTAGCTCAGCATGCCAATGCTAAGGTGGACTGACTGATAAAGGAGATCCCCAACATCATTCGACAAGCACTGCTCCCCGTTCAATCCTTAATGACTATTCTTCAGCAGCAACATAAAACCTATGAGGAGCGCCTAAAGCATTTTGCAATGCGTCTTAAGAAAGTTGAACGTGGTGAGGTTGGAGATATGCCTCAGCTCCATAAAGATGTTGATGCACTAAAGGCTGAGCTGCAGAATATGCAGAAACTTGAATTTGACTTGGCATCTCTCCTAACAAAGGAAGGTGAGCAGGGAGCTGGCACATCCATTCCTGGATTGGAATTTGATGTCACAACCTTGATGGCAGCTCCTGAGACACAGAGTGTTGGGACCTCCAAGGCTCAAGCCCCTCCTGCACCCATTGACACTCCCTCCGAGGCGGACTCCGGAGATAGTGAGGAGTCCGATGACGGGGACACAGAAGATGAGGAGAAAGATGAGGATGCACTAGTAGAGGAAGAAGAGGGTCCTCCGGACAAGGGTAAGCAAGTTGCTGTTGTGACGGCTGCACAGGAGGAAGAAGAAACAGATGTGCAGACATCAATTGCACATTCGCTAGCGGATATGGTCGCCAAGGCACATCCATTTACCACTCAGTCGTCATCAGCGAGGCTAGCAGCTCTCAGGCCCGGCTCCATCTTCAGGGCTAGTGTAGATTCCTACTCCATCCGTGGAGGTCACACCTCCGGCTGAGGTCCCACCAGCTACAACTTCAGCATCAGCGGATGACCCCACAGCAGTCCAATATGTTTCAGACTCCCATAGCGCTTAGTGCGCCCCAGGGAGCCCCTAAACTCTGTTTTAAGTTTTTATGCATGGGGGAAAATGCATGTTCCTCAGTTGGTGGTGGGGTAGATATTTTTTGTGTAAGTAGCTGTATAAAAAAAGTATGCATAAACTCTTTTTAGACGAGTAGTTAGTTATGAATTCCCCTTGGTTTTTCTTCGTCGGGTTCTTTTCGGAGGGTGTAATAGTAGAACCATGGCAGTAGCATGGAAAGCTTTGACCTGTTTGGTGTGATTGTATAGTTTCAAGCATGTACAAAAAATTTTGTAAATGAATTGTACCCTTCCGTCGTTAATATATATATAAACAAAAAAATGAAAATATTTTATGGTTAGTCATTTTTGTGAACTTGAGGCTCGCTCTTTGACTTCATGTTTACTCAGAATCTTACTTATCATATGATGAAATCTTTGAGTTGCCTTGAGTTCACTTGAGGGCTGAAACTATGTTGAGTCAAACATTTCATGTGCCATGTGTGTTAGTGTTTTTGTAAATAATTCTTGTGTTTACTTCTATCATCTAGAACTTGCCCAGTTGGTCTTTCAATTCTAATGTTAATTATGTTTGGTTGGAGGGATGACCTTAGGCATTGTTTGTGTTATTTGAAAAACCTCTTTAGCCTTTCCAGTTAATCATTTCATAAATATTATCACTAGTTACCCTATTTGAACCTTTAACCTTTTCTTTGCCACCTCATTACAAACCTTTCCCCTTTTGTAAAATAATTCCCTCTTTTGAACCCGTCCCTCCTTGAACATTGAGAATGAGGCTAAAATTCCAAGTTGGGGGTGTGGTGTCAAGTTGGAAATTGGTAAGGTTGTATATTGAGTGTAGGAACATATACCTCAAAGTGTTCATATGAAATTATTCAAGCTCCAAAAGAAAATACATTTTAAAAAAAATATGGAGATATATGTATGTATATAAATATGGAGTCTTGAAGAAAATTAGATAGGTATTCAAGGTGGTTCTATGTCGGTAACTAGATGTCAACGAGGGCTATGTGGTTTTAAAAGAAACAAAAAAAATAAAATGACAAATGTGAGTAGTGTTCAAGGCGGGTGTAGTCACTTGTATCCCAAATGCTTATCTGACCCTTCCCTAAACCTACATTACAAGCTTTAAAAGTCCTTATGGGATCTCCAACCGAATGTTCTTGAATAGGTAGCAAATTAAAATAAGGGCAAGATTGTGGCATGATATGTTGTAACACTTGAAATTCTTTGTGAGAGTGAGTGCCTTCGTAAATTTGTCCCTTGTGTTGTCACTGTAAATATGGTGATTTTGGGACTTTCTTTCTTGTGAGGGCACATGAACTGCAAGGTTTAACAGATGTTAGGCTCTCGAAGTTGCAAGTGCACTTAGCTGAGAGTAACATTTTGTCAATTTGGTCGAGGCTCAAAGTTCACAAATTGATTAGCTGCTTTGTTAAATAATAATGGTATTCCACGAAGGGTAAATAAATGAAGTTACATGCTTGTAAACTGACATTCAAAACCATCTACGGTCACTATTGTTTCATGACTTCAATAAGAGTTTAAGATAGGCTGATTTTTGTTCTAGTTGCTTGAGGACAAGCAAGAGTTTAAGTTGGGGTGTTGATGTGCTGTAGAATTTCGGCACATTTAATACCAATTACTTAGATTTTAGCTCGTTTTGAATGCATCTGTTCATTAATTTTTATGAAGATTTGATGTTTCGCAGTGCATGAGGCTTGAGGACCCAAAAACATAGAAAAGAAGTCAAAAAGCCACAAAAGAGCAGAAAGAATGCAAGAATGCGGCCACATAACTCGAATGTGGACCCCATAACTCAAATGCGGACCGTATAACTCAATGGGAAACCGCAGACTCTAGCAGACCTTTTGGACTAATCAAGAAAATATTATGCGGTCCACTATGCGATTGCATAACATGTTTGCGAGCCGCATAACTGACGATATAATTCCAGCAGATTTAGCCTCCCAAGAATTGCGATGGAACAATGCGGTCGCATAACAGATATGCGAACCGCATAAAAAATATGCGATGGACTCCTGGAACTGGTGACATGAAGATCTGTGATGAATTGGGAGAATATGCGGACCGCATATCTGATTTGCGACAGATATGTGGTCGCATAAGTTGTCTACAGGGGCTCCAATTTTGGCTCCGACTTTTAGCCCACTATAAATAGATTTATTAGGGTTTTGTGGGTCATCTTGTCTGAAAAAGAGACTACAATACAAGGCATTGAATATTCACTCTTTTGGAAGCTTTAGAAGAAAGATTGTTGAACTTTTGTAAGCATTATGACTTTGAATATTGTTATCTTTTTGTATTTTAGTATGAGTGGTTAGTTTTAATTACTGAGGTTTTGGACCCTAAATGGGTGTAATGTTAGTTGGTGTTTACCATTGAATATATATATAATGGTTGGTTGATGTTTATTTATTTCTCATTCTTCATTTATTGTTGGTGGTTACAAACATTAACAAATGCCATTTTACTCTTTCTTTACTTAGAAAAGTAGGTTAGGATTTGGTAGAAGTGAATATAAAAAAACTCAAGGATTTAAACCCTGTTTAATAGAATCGCTTAGGAATAAGTGGGTTTTATTTGGCATAAATTGATTGTCCTTCATTGCAACTCTTTTATATTTGGAAAAATCATAAAGAGGAAATACTAACAAACTATTGGAAAATATTGGGTAGTCATTTATAAATCATTTGCATATCAAAAGACCTTCCATTAGAAATATATCATATTAACACCGGCAACATTATACTTCATTGAAAGGGACACAACCTTAGTTTCGTTAATCAAATTAATTACAACCGTACACAATTACACTTATTTTTATTTCACTCAATTACAACATTCTTTTTAGCTAACGGAATAGAATTACGATTTGAGTTAAGATTCGCACTATTCAAATAATCTTTTCACACCTAGTCCATGTGGTATTCGACCCCAACCTAGTTGGGTTATTATATTTGACATCGACCGCTTTACACTATTTATTAAAGTGTAATTTGAGCATATCAGGTTGACTTTGTGGTTATGGGGTTCAAATTTTTGTTCAGGGATTTGGTATAGGTCCATCTGCTATTTGAACCGTGTCTGCAAAATTTGGTGCAAAACAAAGATGGTTTGATAGGATTCAGACGCTCAATTGTGATTTTTGAAGTTATTGAGTTTCTTTGAAAATTTCATGCATTTTGATGTCTGATTCTTATTTCTACATGTTATTTTGGTGTTCTGATCGCGCGAGCGAATTCGTATGATGTTATTACACTTGTGTGCGTGTTTGTTTGAAGCCCGAGGGGTTTGGGTGAGTTTTGGATAGACTACAGACCATTTTGGACTTAGAACGTTGTTGGGTTTCAACTGTTTCTGGTGTCTGGTGTAATGTGCTTTTCGATCACGAAGCTACTCTCGCAATAGGAAGGGGAAAACTTGGGCAGGGGTGGAATTATTTTTCGCGGATTCAAGGAGTTGGTGGCGAGCGCGAAGTAGTGGAGGGTTTATCCTTAGCGAACGCGACCTTCCTCTCGCGAACACAACCTTCCTCTCGCGAACGCGATGGGTTGTAGGATCTGGGGAGGCGATTCAGGAGTTACTCTTCGCGAATGCGGTCTTTGGCATGAGAATGGGAAGACAGGGGAGAGCAATCCTACACGTATGCGGGTGGTAGTTAGTTCATTTTGCGTAATTGGATTATGGTTCGAATTTCAAATTTTGACCAAGTGGGACGGGGGTTGACTTTTGTTGACTTTTTCCAAAATCATTAATTGCGTCTTTTTCACTTGTGTGTAGTTTCTAAAGCCTATTCTGAATTATTTGAACTATATTTGGCTATATTTGATTTCATGCCCCGACCTTGGGGAGCGCGACCGGTGCTCAATCGAGATATTCTAGTCAAGCAAGCCTACTTGATGCCGTATACCCGACCTTACCCATGAATAAAGTGAAAATGCATACCATGCGTTAGACAATGAGAGGATTTGACAAACAACACCAATTTCATTACCATTAGTTACTTCATTTACTATTCCCAAAATACATTACACATGCATAGTTTTAGAAGTGGAAACATGTATTACAAGTATAATATTTCAAGTTTGACTTATCCAAATCAAAATAGAACCCACACTGTCTCTACAGAGTCTCTAATGGATACAAAAGAGTAATATGATGGTGCCGGCAAAAGGCTCCAGCTATACCTCAAAACATTATACGTAAGGAACAAAAGATAGAAGACCCCGATATGAAGTGGGGCTCACCAGGTCAGCTGGGAAGAGGGTGTACCATTATCACTGACCGGTGTCGCTTGCTGTGGAACAACCTGCATCCAATAAAGATGTAGTGCCCCGAGAAAAGGCATGTTAGTACATACATAATAGTACTAGTATGTAAGGCAAAACACCCTCTCAATGAATCAAGTAACAGTACAGGGAGAAAGAAATGTGGAATAGAGCCTCACACAATATTAAAGCTACAAATTAAGAGAAAGATAGGTTTTCAAGTAAATATCTATATTTTTAAGTTGGGATATCTTTAGTACCGATATACCACCGTGCTTTTAGCACGGAATCTGATCTCGGCCCGATCGGCTAAGCCGTCTCGCCCAAGACATCCAATCACAACACCACCATGTGCGTGGAATGGCATCCAATCTCGGCCCGATCGGCTAAGCCGTCTTACCACAATGTTGTGTGGGTCGACATCACATTCTTCTAGCTATCATTCCATCCCAATTAATAGGAATAATCTCAACACATCAATCTCATCCCAATTAAGGGGAATAATCTCAACACATCAGTATGGGGATTTACCCCTCAATCACTCCTACACCGACACGTGTCCATTATGCGATCGCAGATCTACTATGCGGACCGCAGATCCACCATGAATTGGAGTAGAAAAATGGCTAATTTTTGGAGGTCATTTTGCGGTCAACTATACGGCCACATAATCATTTCACGGGCTGCACATCCGTCGCAGAACCAACATGAGAAAATTCCGGAGGGAGATTCCGTGGCGCGTTATGCGACCGCCTAACTATTCTGCGGGCTGTAGAACGGCCGCAGACTTGACCAAGACTTCCCAATTTTGGGACCATTTTTGCGGTCCCTTTTGCGGACCGCATATCCGTTTTGTGGTCCGGTCTACAATCGCAGACCCAGTTTTGTAGGCTTAAGTTTGGAAAAATTTTACCCGACCCCATTTTTATAAAATGACCTTAGGGGTTATTATAGAAGGTTCCATATGATGTTTTAGAGAGAGGGGGAATCCCCAAGAACTTTTTTCATCAATCCTTGGTCAAGCCTTGGAGAATTCACAAGGAAAACGTGCAAAATTGTCCACTATAGAGGTAAGGTTCTAACCCTAGCTTTCAATTTTGAGTTTGGGTGGAAGATGGGTATGGGGGAGTTGATTCTGGGGAATGGGAGTTGTTCTTGTGCACGAATGTACCAATAAGGATGGTGAGGAGGTCATCTAACTAATATGGGTAAGCTCTTGGTGTTGGATCGATTGTGGGGTGGAGGAGACCTTGTAGAACAACCTTGTAATTAAATTTGCACACATAGTGTTTGATGAAATGCTTAAATGAGATGAACCCATGAACTTATTCCTAATTATGGATTGAGTTTTTCGTCTCTCTAATAAATTGCAGTCACTAGGATTTCCGGAACGTAATAGTAAATTAAGAAAATTTCAAGCGAGGTATGTTGGATAAACTTCTCTTGTAGAATCGAGTTCCATGATGTTCTCGTAAGTTGAAATTATGATTGGATCAAGTTCCAATTTCCCATGTTCCAAGTCCTTCCTAGAAAATTTGATTATTTTAAATATATGTTGTGTTGAAAGATGTATGTACTCAAAATATGTGAAGGAAAATCAATATGCTTAAGACTTTTAATGCTCATATACATATTTAAAGTCCTAACTTCAAATGCTCTTGTTGTTGATAGCCTATGAAGATGCTTGAAAGTGAAGAAAGTGAATATGAAATATAAAATGTGGCCATCGTGCCAAGAATGAGAATTTCACTTGTGGCCAATAGTTCCAATGAAATGAAGAGGACGTGTGTTAGATCGTGAATTGAACTGTAAATACTTTGTATAACAAATGTTTTGCGAGTATCATTTAGTCACCTTGGAAGGGTAGGTTGAAATGACCTAACCCCGAAACTACACATGTCAGTGTAGGAGTGGTTGAGGGGTAAAATTCTTGTATTGATGTGATGAGACGGTTCCCCTTAAATGGGATGAGATTGATGTGTTGAGAGAATTCCCCTTAATTGGGATGAGATAATTACTAGAGGAAAGTGATGTAGACCTACACCGCATTGTGGTGAGATGGCTTAGCCAATTTGGGCTGAGATTGAATGTCATGTCGCACACATGGTGGTGTTGTGATTGTATGTCTTTGGGTTAGAAGGCTTAGCCGATTGGTACGTGATCAGAATCCGTGCTAAAAACACTGTGGTATATCTGTACTGAAGATCTCCTAACCTAAAATATTGAATTCACTTGTAACTTGATGCTTTTATATTGTTTGAGGCTTTCATTCGTCCTATGTTTTTTCTCCTTATATTGTTACTCGATTCTTCGAGAGGGTGTTTATTATTATACACTAGTACTACTCCATATGTACTAATGTCCTTTTTGCTGGGTCCACTTCATCTTTAATGGATGCAGGTGGTTCAACAGCAGGGCAGCACGCATTGATTAGTGATAGCGGTACACCCTCTTCTCAGCTGACTTGGTGAGCCCCACTTCATATCGGGGTCTTGTATCTTTTGTTCTTTATTAATAGCGTTTTGAGGTATTGTCGGTGCCTTGTTGTTGGAACCATCACATTACTCTTTCGTATCCATTAGAGGCTTTGAATACATGGTGTGGGTTGTATCTTGGTTTTGGAAAGTCAAACTAGATGTTGTATTTGTATCACATGTTCCACTTCAAACTATGAATGTATAATGTACTTTTGGAAATTATAAATGAAGTAACTAATGGTAATGGAATTTGTGTTGTTCATGAAATCCTCTCATGGTTTAATAAATGAAATGCACCTTCACTTTATTCATGATTAAGGTCGGGTAGAAAGCATCAAGAAGGCTCGCTTGACCAGGGTATCTCGGTTGAGCGTCGGTCGCGCTCCTCAAGGTCGGGACATGACACAACCTTTATCATTTGGGTTGGTTTCCTTTGGAATTATTTGATTTTTTTGAGTTGCTTTTGGCTAGTTTCAAGCCGTTTGGAGGTTAATTCACGCAGGATCGCGTTTATAGATTATTTGGCTTGCTCGGAATTTGATTTGGCTTGTTCGAGGTAAGTAACATATTTGAACTTGGATTCTAGGGTAATTAACCTTGAGAACTATGTTATTTGTGATGTGTTGGTGGTGAAGCATATGTTCGTGCACGGGGTATTCATGATCCGGGTAGTTTTTAGGCTATTATGTGCCTTGTCTTGCTATCGTGCTTCTTTGATATCATGTTTTCTCCATTTATGACTACGTGAGACATTATTTATGTAGAAATCATGTCTAGGCTATGTACTTATTTGGTTGAGACATAATGGAGCAATTCTTGTTAATTTGAGTTGTTTGCTTTAATTGTAGTTATATACTCAGTCATGATTCATTATTTGCATACTACCTCAGTCTTTGTGTACTATGTGTTTAATTCGTCATATGATGTTGTTTTCCATATGTGATAGTTTTTGGGTTGAGTTCTATGAGATCGTGATCCTTTAAGATTTGAGATATTATTGACTGATGTGGATGGTAAAGGTGAGTTCTGAGTGATATTTGGATTGGGTTGTATGCCAAGACTTATTAGTTTTATTATTATTTGGATCGGGTTGCACGCCAAAACAGCCCTTATTAGCTTTATTATTAGTTGGATCGATTTGCACACCGCAACATACCTTATTAGCTTTATTATTATTATTATTCTGATTGGGTTTCATGCTGAGACAAGCCATATTGCCTTATGATTAGTGCTTGGGCAGGATCCGTCCCTCCAAAGTCTGACATACCAACAGCGGACGCAGGCACAATATTATATATACGTGTTTTTGATCCAAGCACTCATACACTGCTGAGTGATTAGGTGTGTGATTAAGTGGGGCTTGATCCAGGTACCTTGAGTGTGTTGAGAGTGCGTGTGCTTGATAGTAGCACCGTGAAATCATTTACTTGACATGAATATTTGATATGTATGCATAGAGATGTATATTCCTCATGCTAGATGGCAGCATGGTGTTATTGACTTGACATGTAGACATAGAAATGTATATTCCCCATGCTAGATGGAAACATGATGTTATTGACTTGAAATGTAGGTTTAGAGATGTATATTCCTCATGCTAGATGGCAACATGATGTTATTTGACATGTAGGCATAAAAATGTATATTCCTTATACTAGATGGTAACATGATGTTATTGACTTGACATGTAGGTATAGAGATGGATCTTTCTCATGCTAGTTGATAAATGAAATGTCTTATTTGGTGTTGAAAGTTTGGAAAAGTCACAGTTCTCTGATAAACTCATATTTTAGTGGTTTCGATGAAAGAATTCGTTTAAATGTTAAACTAGTAAAGCATGTAAAATTTTCCGTATTTGTGAATGAGTTGAGGATAATATGATAATTCCTTTGAGTTATTTATTGTTATTGTCATCATTATATCTTGTGGTGTTGTTAAATATCGATGTTGGACTCTGACCATCTTACGAGCTCGTTACTGCTTTCAACATGAGGTTAGGTTTGTTACTTATTGAGTACATGGAGTTGGGTTAGGTATCAACACGACTAGTTGGATTTTGGGTCGTGACGGCAGAACTGTTCTCTTCTCATATATTAGTCAATACATGGAGTGCTTTATCTATATCGATGGATTCTCTCCCAAGTCATTGGGGTGATGTGTTGGCTAGTATTTATCATAATTTTTGTCCAAATGAGAACCTTCGGGTATATACTCAGGCGCTTGAAACTGAGTGGGAGAAAAAGGACATACAAGCTAAAATTAAGAAATCTTGGCTTCTAAAGACATGTTAGGCCTCGATTTTATCAACCTTCTCCCATAGACAAGCTAGCTAAGACTGATATTATTGTAAATCCTTGTTACCAGCGTACCGAGGAGAATGACATGTAAATATAAACAAATGTATATATGACTTGTAATTGTGTAAGTTCTAGTATGAATATTAGTTGTCTATCTCTTTTGTTATATTTTTTGTTCATTGGTATATATAACAGAGTGTTGTAAGAGAATAAGACCTAAAGAATCTGTGTTATGCTAGTCATGGATATTAATATAATACACACTAAGAAATATTTTTTACTTTTGATTAAACGTTTGGACGGTAGATGAGATTGAAAACCATGTGACCTTTCAATTCTACACTAAATGTGAAGTCATTATGAGAACTCATTTTTTTGAGTGTGTATCTCACATGCATTATTGATGGGTGATACTTGCACGATTTTCTCTTATAAGTATAATAAGTTATGGCTTCAAAAAGTATGATTGTTTATCTGAATAAGAGTGATAAATTAAACAACAATTATTATTCTACATTGAGTCATAAGATCTGGTATGTATTGGAAGAGCAAGATGCTCAAGAGAATATAAAGTATATGATGTGTCACCGCGAGGAGGATAATACTACCCAACATAGGAAAGATCTCAATGCTTATAATTCATGGATAAAGAAAGATTTCACTCTCCATGGAACAATTATAAGTTTTAATGGTGATGATCTCATCCTTGAATATGAATAATATCCTAGTGTTCATGCCACATGGGCACACTTATGAGAGACATATGGCAGTACAACTCTAACTCGCCTCAGATAGTTGAAAATCAATTTTAACACATACAAAAAGCTAAATGATCATAGTGTCAATCAGCACAATAAGGTGGTGTCTAAAATAATTTCTCAACCTAAAAGTGTTGGTAGTGTTCTCTCTGATGAGCAACAAGCTGTATTTCGGTCTCTTTCCAATAGTTGGTAACTTTTGAAGGTTAATATAACCCATAATGATAACATCAAAAGCTTTTTGATATTGCCCGTCATGTGGAGCTTGAAGAAGAGTATCTTGGTGCTGCAAAAGCTATACCTAGTGCCTATGTGGCAGAATCAAGTGATAAAAAGCTTTCAGGCTTTAAACAGAAGAAAATTTGATACAAGGCAAAATGACAAAGAGACTTGATAGAGATCCTTCAAGAAAAGTAACTTTCCAAATTCTAAGAGAGAATATGACATAACAAGAAGAGAGATAAAAGTAAGATAAAGTGTTACAATTTTTAGCACTTGTTCTTCTTGTATAAGAATTCTTTTCGACAGTAATATTGTCAAGAGTATTCTAGAGAATGTTATCTATAATTCTGACACATATGATGGTTTATTTGTGCTAAATAGCCATTATTCCATGTATGACTATTATGTAGGTTAATGCATCATGACATATTAGATTGGCCCACATATAAAAAGATCAGATGAATAGATTGGCTAAGAAGGGATATTTTTGGGTTTCTTCTCCAGAATAGACATACCAATTATTTAATATTTTCTTGTCGGAAATATTACATATAAACCATCAGGGAAGACTAAGAAAACTAACTTTCCATTGCAATTAATCTATTCAGATATTATTGATCCAATGAATGTGAGAGCTAGGTCTGGTGCTTTATATTTCATTACGTTCATTGGTGATTTTACGCACTTTGATATGTCTATTTGATTTCTTAGAAATCTAAAGCTCTTTAATGCTCTAAGAAATATTTGAATGAAGTTGAGAATCAATTAGACAAAAGGATTAAGATCTTAAGAACCAATAGAGAGTGTGAAGATCTATCAAAATAATTTTAAGAATTGTGTAATCAAAAGGGCATCACCAGACAGTTAACTATCTCTTACACATCTCAAAAAAATAGTGTAGCAGAAAGGATGAATAGAACAATATTTGGCATGATAAGGTCCATGACAAATTTACTTATTTTCTTTTGTGGAGATGCGTTATTGACTGCAGCCTACATATTGAACAAAGTGTCTTCTAAATCAGTTTCTTCCACTCCTTATGAGCTTTGGACTAGTCAGAAACCAAACTTAAATAATTTACGACCTTGGGCTATGTTGCATATGTAAAATATTTTTTAAAGAACAGGTGTTCGTCAACGATGAAAGTTGCTGAACTTCAGACTCGAGTGGAGAAAGAGGGCTCCATTCGGACAAAACCCATGCCCCCCTAACCAGTCGTACTCTGACCAGGCTTCAAAAAACTTTGAGATCACCGAGTTTCTCGGGAATCGAGGGGTCAAGAGCCTAATCAGGTCCGAAAGGAAAAAAATTTATCTTTGTAAGATATTCAAAACACTCCAAAGGGTATGTGTTCAATGGTGAATTAAAGGATGAAAGTGTTATTGAGATTGAATCACGAGATATCACATTTCTAGAAAATAATTTTTCAAAGAAGGGCGGGGTAGAGAATGGGAGCCACTTTATGAAATATTGAACTCATATAGTCAGACACGGTTTATTATTAAATTAATCAAGATCTTGCTCTTGATCCGAGTGGGAGTGAGAATTCTCAAACCCAAAATGCTTCTGACGACTCTGAATTTCAACTACGAAGAAGTACCAGGAAAGATATAGCCAAACGTACTTATGAGATTGAAGATTACTTTTTTTTGTATCTCCTACATAAATGGATGAGTCAAAGTGTGTGACTGAATCTTTATCGAGCCCTGAAAAGATGAGTGGATGAAAATAGTGAAAGAAAAATTAGAGTCTATGAAAACCAACAATGTCTGGATCTAGTTGGCTTCCGCCTGGGCGTAGAGATATTAGGAACAAAATGGGTTCTTAAAGTTAAATGCAAAGCGGATTGGTCAATAGAAAGATATAAGACACAATTGGTGGCAAAAAGCTAGTTGAAATAGATTATGAAGAAACATATTCACTAGTTGTGAAATTTATCTCCATTCGCTTACTTTTGGCTATTGTTGCACGTTTGGATTTGGAATTACACCAAATGGATGTGAAGACAACTTTTATAAATGAAGAAATAAACGAGAAAATCTACATGGAACAACCTGTAGGTTTCATCGTTAAAGGCCAAGAAAAGAAGGTCTATAAATTGAAAAGATCTATTTATAGCCTGAAGCAATCTTCAAGGCAATGTTTTTTGAGATTTCACAATGAGATGATCTCGTATAATTTCACCATGATCAATGAAGACCATTGTATTTATGTGAAGAATTTCAATGGGATGTTTGTAATTCTTTCTCTTTATGTGGACGATATTTTAAGCTGGAAATAATTTGGAGTATTTGAAAACTATCAAGTCATGACTTTCAAAGTCATTTGACATGAAAAATATGGGCGAGACAGACTATATCCTTGGAGTTGACTATATCCTTGGAGTTAAGGTCCAAAGAGACCGTTCCAAAAAGTTATTGAGTCTCTCTCAATAAATTTGTATAAAGAAAATTTAGGAATGCTTATGAATGATTAATTGCAAACTCATGGACAAAGCTGTAACAAGAGATGAAACTTTAAGCTTTGAAATGTGTTCAAATACTGAAAATGAGAAGGAAGACATATCTTGAATTTTATATCCAAGTGATGTCGGACACTTAATGTACGCTATGATGTGTACCTAAATATTTATTATGTCATAGGTTTATTAGAAGGTATCAATTCAATCCTAGAAGAGATCATTGGTAAGAAATGATGAGGATCTTCTAATACCTAAAGGAATTTGTAGATTATTCATTATGTTATAGTGGAAATAATTTACTGCTGAGAGAGTATACAGATATGAGACACATCATGGCAAGTAAATAAATAATATTATAATACATACCTACGCAAAAATGATAGTTGATCCTCTTACAAAACTAATATTTAATACATATTTGAGAAATATTTTGTGGTTCTAAGTTTGCGAATGATATGTTAGTGTTTATGTATTGTAAAATATTTTGGTTATAATAATATACTCATCAATGAATTGTTATTGAAATTGTGTTCATATTCTAAATGCATGTGATAATATCCATGTGAAGGATATAAGTGTGTTGAACAAGTGACGAGATCAGCTCTCACACAGGCAATTACCTCTGACGTGGAGGAACGTGTAGACATGAGACTATTAGAACCTTGATTAGTGCAACGTCGTATATATTTTTAAATAAAACGGTTGATCTCGACTAGAGTTCAGACTTATGGATTTCATAATCCTTACGACTTGTTTTATAAGCCAGATACGAGCTTCTCTAAGAAATTGGAGTTGAGGATTGCGGAAGTGAAAAACTTGGGTTAGACATTTAGAGGTGTTTAGACCAACATCTGTACGGTGTTGAATGAGTAAAAGAATGAGACACACGCACTAATATCAAGTGAGAACATCAGAGCACGTGCTTCATACTACGTGTGCCATCGACCATTGGGATAATGGAAGAATGGACCCCTGCTTCTTCATTTTGTGAGATCCTGAAAAGGTTATATTAACTTTTAATTGGAATACCCTCTGACCTAAACTGTCTCTTGAAGTACCTATCAGTGTTGTTACTTTAGCATGTCAGTAATAGCCATGAGGGATTCGACATTGCAATGCATGTCTACGAAAGCAGTTAATTTGGAATCAATAGATTCAAGTAGAAAGGGAAGACAACTAAAATAAGTATTTAACTTGTATATAGGTCGACCATTACAATTACCATGAGGGTATCAAGCGTAATTATGGGTATAATGCTATATATATATATATATATATATGAACTTAATTTCACCTCTTTCGAGGATGAAGGATTAGATAACTAGCTATCGGAGTAGCAAATGATAGTCTGGGATATTGCGAGCAACAAGATCCTCATGTTCGTATTGAATCCAATCCGCATGTGATTGGATTTCTACGTATTACTTTTGTACGACCTTAATGGGTTTGGATTGTTATAGCTCTTGAGACTCGCAGGTCGCACGAACTATTTGTCTCTATGAATACGTGTGTTGTTAGTATGATACTTGCTTGGGTCTAGCCCACCGTGAGCGAAGTTGGAGATATTAGAATATTGGGTATGGATCGCTCCATGTGGGTTGATCTGACCTGGTTAGAAAGAAAAAGTAAAAGAAGTTAGATGGGAGTTACAATACCAAAAAAACTACCATATAGAAGTAATACGCTTAAATGGGGAATTAGATTCCACAACTTGGTAACTTCTCTTTCAACCAGTTTTCTTCCTTTTTTTCTTCAACAGAGAACAAATACTCTTGTGATATTTCCAACAAAAACACACGAGAGGAAAGACATCTTGTTCGTGGATATAAACTTCGTTTCCTAATGAAGAGTTCGACTTGGGACAACTTTTTGGTGGTGAGTTCAACGATTCTTCCGTTGTATATAAAAAGATACACAATTCATTGTTCTCGTCCCTCGGTTTAATCTAACAAGAATGGTACAAAGTAAAACAGAAGTGAGAAACCAAATTATTATGATCAAGTGCATAAGATGAGCATAAGATGAGTAGGGCACAGCAAAGAATGTTCAAATATAATAATTAACAATATGAACCATCCTGATCTCCCTGATGCATGTGATAAACTTAATAATTGAATACACGGTGCTCGTATTTTTCGTCTCTACCCATCATGTAGTGTCCAATCTCGTCCTGCAAAACAGGAAATGCTACCTTAGCGTGTCCACAATATTTCAAGAATTGGAGGAACATTATCTACGTCTTAATCATAAAATACCCTTTGGCCAAAATTGGTGATAATCCAAGTACTTAGAAGGATAGAACTTAATGCCTGCAGTTGCTCATGCAGTGGCAGATTGTCATGGTAATAATATAACCTACTTTGCTAATTAGTATTATATTGGCATGAAGTTTGTGAAGGTACAGATTAAGCTGTTAGCTACATTAGTAATTTTGTGAGCATATATGCTTGATAATCTGTGAGAATAACCAGTTATTAAGTGTAAAGGGAAATTATATCAAACACTTGAAGAAAGCAAACTTTGAGACATACACTGCAAATTCCTCGTCTGGTGATCAAAAAGTTCTCACCCAACATTTCTTTACACCATTCATCACAGAATATATGGATTATAGAGCATCTAAGAGAAGCTGGTACTCTTATATCATCGTTGTCATCATTGTGATCGAAGACATCGGCTTCTGGCTCTGTTACAAATGAAAACAGAAGTTGAATATCAGATAAAAAGTGCACGAATGTCTCACCTATGGACAGAGAAATATAACCTGCTTCAGTAAGTGAGAGGCTTTAGCAAGAAAAAAGGAGAGAGAGCCGAATTAGTAGCTAAATATTTAATTAGACTTGTTTTGGTGATCACATAGAGTTGATACTAAGGTATAAATTCACATGGTTTCCACTTTCAAATCTCATCTGCTTTAAATTAGAAGGCATGTACACAAATACAGCTAAAGGACAGCAATAATAGTAGAGCAATACTTAGTGGAAGATCATCTAGCTAGCTTACCTACTGGATCTAATACCCCAGCCATGAACGATTCTCCAATCTTGGTCATCCCATACCGATTTGGTTCAATAGATGCCATAAAAACGTTTTCCCCATTCTTAGACAAACTGATGTGCAAATGTGATCCAGAGCCAACATACATTATCGTAATAATACCTAGACAGTAAAGTAAACAAACATCAATTATAACTTGAATAGACCTTTCATCTTATCAATGTCAGACATTGATAAGAAACAACGGAAGAAATTGTACAAGTATACGCAGAATATGTTAATGATTCTGAGCAGAAGGGTTCAATCTAATAAAGATGAAAAACATATTCAGATCAACAAGTAAAAAGAAAAATGCACATGAAAATACTGTGGTAAAATCTGTGATGATTTCATGTGTAATTATTAAATTATTAGCTGCTCTGCGACAATCTGTGTATGCCAGGACAATTTCGAACTGGCCTTTCCCAGCTTCTGAATGTAGCTGCATACTAAAAGGAGGAAACATCAAATGGGGCAGTACAGTAGGCGACACTGTAAAATATATGAGCTATCTTGTTCTCATTCTAGGTAAAAGTGAAAATTATGTAGATATTGTTGAGGATGTTCATAAAGAAATCATCCACGTAAACCATAACAGCAAATAGACGAGTTATTCTTTTAGGTAAAGACTATCCATGGTCAACAGTAAATTAGTATAAATAGATCAGACTTTCTCTAGTTCTTCTTTGCAAGATTCAACCAGGATTACATTACGCAGATAGTTACAAGTCATATTCCTCGACCGAAAATTACTTTCTCATCTATTCCAAATTAAGATAAACCCCCCCCCCCCCCCTTCAATTTATATGACACATTTTGACTCGGCACACACAAAACAAAAGACTTATAAAACTCATAGTCTTTAATGCATAAAGGGTTAAATATTTGTGTGACAGTTAAGAGTAAAATAGAAAATTTGAAGTTAAATTGTTTCCAGATATATAAATGTGTCATTCTTTTTCGAACAGATGAATAAGGAAAGTGTGTCGCATAAATTGAAACAGAGGGCATACTAATTAAAGAGCTAAAAATTGCAAGAGGGTGAAAGTATGGTGACGAAATATATGAACTAAGAAAAAAATATCTTGTCTTTATAACCAGAGGAGGCTCAACAATACTTGAGGCCTAAAGCCAAAGTTTAATTGGAGATCCATAAATAATAATTTCAATAGATATTTTTATTTAGAATCTACAGTAATTTTTAACTTTTTAAAATACAAAGTTGTTAATTATTTTTCTGTAATCAATATCATCGAATAATTCTTTTTCATATAATATATATATATATATATATATATATATATATATATATATATATATATATATATATATATATATATATCATCTAGATAGATAGAGAGAGAAAGAGAGCTAATCCATTTCATCTTTTTTTTTTCTTATTGAATCTTATTGTCATCTAGCTCAATTAGGTTAGGGACTTATTGTAGATTTTGAGAAAAAGAAAAGACTTCTTGTATTTATGTGTATTTTTACATCCCATGAGCAAGGAAATTTATACAAAGCTCCTAATGTTAATTAAGGAAATAAAATAAATCTATACAATCAATTCAGCTATCAAATCAAATCAAAATTAAATCAGATCTCCTAAATATAATCAAATCTCCTGAAATCATGCTAATCAACACTCCTAAATCAAGTCTCCTTGAATTATGCTAATCAACACTCCCCCTCAAGTTGGTGCAAAGATATTGCACATGCCCAACTTGCAGCTCAAGGTATGGAAGTTCGCTTGTTGAGACCTTTGATAAACACATCAGTGAGATGTTTTTCTGATGGCACATGAAACAAACTCAAGATACCAGTTGTAACTTTTTCTTTGATGAAGTGTCGATCAATTTTCACATGCTTTGTTCGGTCATGCTGGATAGGATTATGAGCTATACTAATGGCAGCTTTATTGTCATAGTACAAGGAAAGTTTTCATTTTTCATACAGTCGCAATTCTGTAGTAGCTTTTGTAGCCAAAGCAGTCCGCAAACACCCTAGGCCATAGCTCTATATTCTACCTCCGCACTTGATCTAGCAACTACACTTTGCTTTTTGCTTCTCCAAGTAACCAAGTTTCCTCCTACGAGCGTACAGTAACCGGAAGTTGATCTTCTGTCATCTAGAGATCCAGCCCAATCCGCATCTGTAAAGGCTTCTATTTGGAGGTGATCATGTATGGAGAAAAGTAGACCTTTCCCTGGAGCAGACTTCAGATAGCGCAAAATATGAAAGACAACTTGCATATGAGGATTTCGGGGATCATGTATGAACTGACTCACCAGGCTAACTGAATAGGCTATGTCTGATCTAGTGTGAGCAGTGTTTAAAAAAGCATCTGCTTCCTCGCTTTAAGCGAGAAGCGAGGCGAAGCGTGAAGGGAAGTGCTTCAACCAGGTGAAGCGACTCAGGTAAGTAAAAGCGACTGCTTCCCACTAAAAAGTGAGAAGCGGGAAAGCAAAGCGAAGCGACTGAAACGTCCACTTCTCTGTTTTAAAATACCCAACCCTATGTTAAGGCTTCTATTTTGGTTAGACAGTCAAATTCTTCGCCAAACTTCCAATAGCAGCGACTAGGGTTCAACACCGGTCGACAATCACTTGTTCTTCTTCAACTAGGTTGAACTAGTCGACTACTTTTGACTTCTGATTTCTTCATCTAGTCGACAGACTATCGACTAGGGTTCTTCTACTTCTTCTTCAACTTCAAGTTCAAGACTTCAACATGTATGTTCTGATTTTCATTCTTCTTCTTTTTCTTTTTCTTTCTAAACGTCCAAAAAACGGCTAAATGCTGGCGAATTTTTTTTTTACCTTCGGTTCTTTCTCAGAAAATTACTGCCCAGTTTTTCCAGTTTTAAACAGAGAATTCCTCTATGCAATATTTATTTTAATTTTTTTAAAATATTTTGCTTCACTTCAAAAAAGCGAGCACTTCGCTTCTCGCTTCTCGTGAAATGGGGGCTGTCGCTTTTCCTCGCTTCACGCTCTTCACAACACTGATTGTGATAGAGATAAATGAGTCTTCCAACCAGCCTCTGATATTTCTCCTTATCAACTGATTCTCCAACTCTGCTTTGCAACTTGTGATTGTTTTCAATGGGCGATTTTGCGGGTTTGTAGCCTGTCATACCAGTTTCTTTTAAAAGATCCAGAATATACTTCCTTTGAGAAATAAAGATTCCTCTTTTGGATCTAGCAACCTCAATTCCAAGAAGTACTGCAATTTTTTCTAGATCTTTGATCTCAATTTCATGTGCCAACAACTTCTTCAATCGAGACATCTCTTCTTTGTCATCTCCTGTCATTACTATGTCATAAACATAAACTATGAGAAGAGTGAGTTTACCCGTTTGATGTCTTGTGAAGAGGGTGTGAGCAGCATTGTTTTGTTGGTAACCGAAGGAGATCATTGCTTTGCTGAATCGTCAAACCAAGTTCTGCCGATTGCTTCAGTTCGTATAAGGCTTTCTTCAATCTGCATACCTTTCCTTGACTCTGTGCAGTATCAAATATATGAGGAATCTCCATATAAACCTCTTCTTCTAAGTCTCCATGAAGAAATGTATTCTTCACATCAAACTGTTGCAAGTCCCAATCAAGATTAGTTGCACAAGATAAAAGAATTCTAACAGTGTTCATCCTAGCAACAGGGGCAAATGTCTCTTAATAATCTACTCCATAAGTCTGAGTGAATCCCTTAGCCACCAATCTTGCTTTGAATCTTTCAATTGAGCAATCAGCTTTGTGCTTCACAGTAAAGACCCATTTGCAGCCAACCAACTTCTTGTCTGGTGGTGAAGTAACAAGTTTCCATGTCTCATTTTTTGACAAAGCCTTCATTTCTTCAAACATAGCTTGTTTCCATTTAGGATCTGCAAAAGCTTCCCCTCAATTTTGGGGAATAGACACAGAAGAAATAAACAAGGCAAAGTCTCTATAGGAGGGAGACAAAGAATTATAGGAGACAAAATTAGATAAAGGATATTTGGTGGTGCATGATCTGACTCCTTTTCTGAGAGCAATAGGTTCATCAAACTCATTAGAAAATGTAGATAACTCATCGGTAGAAGAAGGTTCAGGTTCGGTAGCATGATGGCTTCTTCAAATCTGGCCTATCCAAATGTCCAATAGTCTCCCCCTAAATTCTTTCTACAATTTCACTTTCCCCTGTGACAATGTCATCAAGAGGTCCAGTAATGGAACTAGTTAGAATCACCTCTTCCTCCTTAATGCTCTCCCCTTGAAAAGGTGATGAGGTAATACTGAAATAGGGTTCAGATGCTCGAAAGATAACATCCATGCTAACAAAAGATCTCCTAGAGGGAGGGTGATAACATTTGTAACCTTTCTGTGTCGGAGAATACCCAATGAAAACACACTTTATAGCTCTAGGATCAAGTTTCCCAGAATTTTTAGTGTGGACAAAGCAAACACACCCAAACACCTTTGGAGGAATAATATATCCATTCTTACCCTTTAAAGTTTCCAGAGGACTTTGAAAATTGAGGGGTTTAAGTGACATTCTGTTGATAAGATAGGCAGCCGCTAGAATAGCATCCCCCAATAAGGTTTTGGTAGATGCATGGTGAACATAAGAGATTTTGTTACTTCTAACAGATGCCTATTTTTTCTTTCAGCGACCCCATTTTGTGCACTAGTGTAAGGACAACTAGTCTGATGGACTATCCCATTGGACTCCAAATAAGCACCAAATCTTACATCCATGTATTTGTTGTCATTGTCAGTTCTCAAGATTTTTATTGCATCCAACTGAGTACAAATCATCTTATGAGATGACTGAAAACAAGAGAAAACTTCACTTTTGGCTTTTAAAAAATATACCCAAGTCATCCTAGTGTAGCAATCAATGAAAGTAACAAACCATCGACTACCAAATAAAGAAACAATTTGGGTAGCACCCCATATATCAGAATGAATAGTTATAAACGGAGTTGTCTTCTATTATCACTCACAGGATAAGAGTTTCTAGTATGCTTGGCATATTCACACACATCACAGAACAAAGATTCAAATCGAGTCCTTGAAAACAAATCGAGATATAAATTCTTCAAAACAAAGAATGATGGATGTCCTAACCGTCTATGTTGTTGTATTATTTCTTGGTTGACATCCTTACTTCCCCCAAAAAAAGTCTTAACTAGAGTTTTGAATCTCATCTAATATATACAAGTCATCGCGCAATTTACCACTGCCAACCCTTTTCCCTATTTAAAGATCCAGAAAAATAAATTGATCGGGAAAGAACTCGATTTTACAGTTTAGAGCTTTGGTGATGGCACTAACAGATAAAATATTAATAGGGAACTCAGGGACATGGAGTACGGATGATAGTTTAATATTAGGAGTACAAATGACAGAACCTGTTCCAAAGATAGGTGTTAAAGAACCATTTGCTATTTTAATATTATCTCCTTTGGGAAACGGAGAATAGTTTTGAATGTCGTTAGAAGAGCCTTCCATGTGTCTATTTGCACCAGAATCGACAATCTGAGAATTAAAGTTATCAACAGAGACAGTACCTGATTGCATATGATTGGATGTGGAAATATTAGCGGAGTCAAGTTTGGCTAGGAGGCGACGGAGAAGCTGGATTTCATCCAAAGACAAGATTTCTCCGGAAACGGCCTCCTTGAATGTCTCCATATTTCATCCCAATCAGAAGGAGTTTGTGTTGCGGACAACCAACAAGAGAGAGAAAACTCGACCCCTTTGATAAAAAAGGAATCCTAGTGCTGCGAGGGAGATAAGTCACCTCAAAAAGGCAGCAATGGCTCTGATACCATGTAGATTTTGAGAAGAAGAAATGGCTTCTTTTATTTATGTGTATTTTTACATCCCATTAGCAAGGGAATTTATACAAAGCTCTTAATGCTAATTAAGGAAATAAAATAAATTTATGTAATCAATCCATCTATCAAATCAAATGAAATCAGAATTAGATCAGATCTCCTAAATATAATCAAATCTCCTGAAATCATGCTAATCAACACTCCTAAATCAAGTCTCCTTGAATCATGCTAATCAACACATATTCATCTAAAAAAACACTCCCCTATAGTTTCTCATTTAGTTTTCTATTGATCGCGAAACAATTATCAAGATCTCCTTTTTGAGATTGTATATTACAACCCTCTTTTTTTTGGATAACAAGATTTTGTATTTTCTAATTGTCATATTTGAATTCTAATAAATATTTAAAAAATATACATACGAAGAAAAAAATAACAAATAATAAGATAAAAAGATACTAGAAAGTTAGAATGAAAGAATCCGGTTCAAGAAGTTTGAAGATTTAATTCCAAATTTAGTATTGTTGCTTCAAATATTTCCCACAAGCTTTAAACGTGAGAAAGAACAGAAAATGAGACACAATATATTATAACAAAAGTAAATTTTAACTATGTTTTATAGAAGCAATATAAATTATCGGAAGTTTGGAACAACGAATAGTTGACCTTAGAAAAAGTAAGAAAGAATATAAGATTAAGTAAGTGGAGGGTGGTCAGGGCACAGGGATGGGGAGGGAGGCAAGGGGGTAAGGGGAACAAGGAAGCCTGTAGGTCGAGAATCGGGTCATGGAACATAGGAACATTGACGGGTAAGTCTATAGATTTTGCGAAAATTCTCCAAAAGAGGAAGGTAAATATAGCTTGTGTCCAGGAGACAGCTGGGTAGGATCGAAGGCGAAGGATGCTGACGGGTATAAGCTATGGTACTCTAGAGACACGAAGGGCGAGAATGGAGTGGGTATTTTGGTGGATAGGGACCTTGGAGAGTCTGTGGTAGAGGTTAGGCGGGTCAATGATAGATTAATGACTATTAAGCTAGTGGTGGGAGAGTGCACTCTAAATGTTATTAGTGCTTATGCGCCACAGCTTGGATGAGGAGGTTAAAAGGCGCTTCAGGGAAGGGTTGGATGAGATAGTGCGTAGTATTCCACCTATAGAGAGGCTATTCATAGGAGGAGATTTCAATGGCCATATCGGGTCAACTGTTGGTGGTTATGGCGAGGTGCATGGCGGCTTTGGCTTTGGGGATAGGAACAGAGGAGGAACTTCACTTTTAGATTTCGCTAAAGAATTTGAGTTGGTGATTGTGAACTCTTGCTTTCCGAAGAGGGAGGATCATTTGGTTACGTTCCAAAGTACGGTGGCAAGGACTCAGATTGACTACCTTCTCCTCAGGTTATGTGATAAATGGTTGTGTAACGATTGCAAGGTGATCCCAGGGAAGATCCTCGCGACGCAGCATAGGCTCTTGGTGATAGACGTTGGTATCATGATAAAGATGAAGAAGAGGTTTGTTCGAGGACGACCGGGGATCAGGTGGGGGTCCTTGACAAAGGATAAAGCTCAGGAGTTAGAGGGGAAGTTATCGGCTATGCGAGCCTAGAGGAGTAGTGGGGACGTGACCGCTATGTCGACGACGACAACGAACTGTATAAGGAAGGCGGAGAGAGAGGTATTAGGGGTTTCGAGGAGTTACTCTAGCGGGCACAAAGGTGACTGGTGATGGAATGAAGTGGTCCAAGATAAAGTGGAAGCAAAGAAGGTTGCGTAAGTAGCATGTTTTTGAGATGTAAACTGACATATCGAAATACAAAGAAGCTTTTCTTCTTTCTCAAATTCTACAAATTGTTAACTCCTTGTTGCTGGAACAAAATCATGACCAAAACTTAACCTCAGGACATTTCTTTAATATCCCAAGTTCAATCTTCTTTCTCATAGGATAGACATTGTCGATCTTCAACAAATATTAATGAGAGAACAACTATTTACTTTTTTTGGTTTTAAAAAAAATAATGATAGAAAAAATTAAGACAATAACTTTTGTTTTTATCTAATATAATTTGTAACCATATTTTCATTTGTTTCTTGCTTCTTTTTTTGGGTGATTTAGTTAAGTATCTTAATTAGGGAAATGAGGACTTTAAATTATGCTTTTTGGTTTTATTTCAAGTTGCATTAAATAAGTTGCAACAAAAGTGCTAGACGTGCCGAAAGGTCTAGGAATTCGACCAAGAAATCCTGGTGGTGGAACGAGGAGGTACAAAGAGTTATTAATGCTAAAAGAAATTGTTATAGGAAGTTGCCAGACAGAAAAACCTTTGAAGAATACAAAAGAGCTAAGAAGGAAGCTAAGAAGGCTATTAGTAAATCCCGATGAAAGCTCTAGATGGCTTGTACCAAAATCTAGGGACAACAGAAAGGAAGAAAGAATTGTTTGAACTAGGAATACAACAAGAGTGATAGAGAACTAGTTTGAATTTATGCCTTGTAGATAACATCAAAGACTAATTTTTGGTAAGATGATTGATGAAAATTTATCGCGAAAGGAAACAAAATTTACACATAGTATTCATTGACATAGACAAAGCATATGATAGAGTACCAATGGAGAAGAAAATAATTTCATATATTTATATATAAATATCATAAAGGTCAGTATGAAGGAGTTGTCACTAGCGTGAAAACAGTAGTAGGGATATAGAGCAATTCTCCGTAAGAGTGGGTTTACACTAGGATTCTGCATTGAGCCCTTACTTATTAGCCCTAGTTATGTATGAGTTAACAATCACAATACAAGACGAGGTCCCATGGTATATGCTATTTGTTGATGTGCTAGCTAACGAAACTAGAGAGGGTGTCAGCCCAAGCTTGAGCTATAGAAAATCACCTTAGAGAGTAAGGGTTTTACGATAGGCAGAAGTAAGAATGAGGATACGCACTATAAGGATAATCAACATCAAAATAACGAAATTGAGGTGAGACAGGATGGGACCGCAATGTCAACATGCAAACAATTAGATATATAGGCTTGTTGTTTCAAGAGAATGGAATGATTGAATATTTAAATATACACATATTATTTTTTACTTTCACATTATTTTATTTTTTAATGATGACAATATGAGTTGAGCTTAAAGAAATAAATGAGAATTTGTATCATCGACCCTAATTTGTTTGGGACTGGGCATAATTGTAGTAGTTGTTGTTGTTGTTGTATGTTTCAAAGCAAGCAAGTGGTACCCATGAGTCCATTTTTCAAGTAATATAATATCCTCAGACAAGTGATATTAGTTATGTGACATATAAAATAAGATTTCTCATCATTTCGTAAATAAAAATTGCAAAATTCAACTAGCGGTGAAAAATAGATTTTTCGAACTCTTTTTCTAGTATTTATAACATTGCTTCATCATAAATGTCCTCCAAACGCAAAAATATCTGGTAATGCACGTCTTTTGTTGCGGAAGATCGTGGGTTAACTAGCACACAATCACACACAAAGCAAATAGAGAAGAAAAAATAACAGAAGGATTTAACGAGGTTTGGCTAAGCCTAATCCTCAGGGCAGAAGCAGAGAGAGTTTTCCAATATGAATGAGAAGAAAAGCACAATCCAATCTATAGAATCCCCAACTACAACCCCTATATATAGATCCCAAATAGTCCCAAACCTATAAGAGAAAGGTTTTCCAATTTGACAAGGACAATAGATTTTTCTTTCCCAAATCTATTAGGACAATGGGTTTTCCCAAACCTATAGGGATTATGGGTTTCCTAAAAATAAAAGGAAATAATTCAAGCCACAAATAATAAATCTTCCCCTTGGCTTGAATTCTCTTCATCAACTAGAACAACTTCTCTCTACATTACTCTTAGCCCTCGAATGGGATCTATCCATTTTCACACATATCAACTAAGTCTAGGCAATGCCTAAACTTGTTAAAAGACTCAATTTCCTCGGCCATAGGACTAATCCGTCGATTTGAATATGTACTCAGAATAGCTTCTTGATAGCTATAACACTCAAACTCATCAACGGTCTCTGCAACTGCCAAAGCGAATCCCACAGGATTCGTATATCCAAGAAGATTCCCATCAACCACGTTTGCAAACCTTTGTGGTTGGTTGATCACTCTCTTCTCTCTGCTTGTTGCAATGTTATATGGTTGATGCTGCACATGTGCATTAATATTATCATCTTAATCAATATTTTGCACCTCCTCCACTTCCTCTACTTTAGAATTACTGGGTTGGGCTAGTGGTGATTCAATTTTTACCTCTATGCGGTCACTGACACCATGATTTGTTTCTACTATTGCCTTCTCCTTCTGACAGTCCAGTGAAGCAGATTCATTGAATGTTACATCCCAACTGATAATTAGCTTTGGAGTCTTTTGATCTGTACACCACAACCTATAATCTCTAACTCCAGTTGCATACCCTAGAAATATGCACTTCTTTGCCCTCGGCTCTAGTTTTCCATCCCTCACATGAGCATAAACAGGACAACCAAATATCCTTAAAAATAAATAATAATAAGCAGGCGGACTGAACTATACCTCAAAAGGAGTTTTGAACTCAATAGTTGTAGATGGATATTTGTTGACCACGGTGTTGTAAATAGCAAGCGCTATGTTGCTAATAGCGTGTGGCGACGCGAGGTAATATCACTATTTTGCTCCGTTGCATTGCGATTCAGAAAAGGCGCACGCCTCAGCCTGTGTAGAGAGAGGCGCTGTGAAGCTACGCTATTTGGAAGACAAGGCAGCGACAAAGATTAAAATACAAAATTAGAGCTTGGGTTTTCACTTCATCTCCTTTAGAGACCATTTCTCAGCAACGGAAAAATTAGGGCTTGGGATTCATCTTCTTCCATCATCATCCATCAGCACAGTAACCTAGGTATGTTACTTCTTTTCTTTTCTTTTCTTCTTCTTCTCCTTTCTTCTTCTAGTTTCTTCTTCTATTTCAGCTGTCTTTTTCTTTTTTTCTTCGACAGCTCGACTTCAATGATTGTTGTCTTCTTCTTTTTTCTTTTTCTTTTTCTTCTTCCTTCTTCTTTCTTCAGCGATCATCGCCTTCTTATTTCTTGCTTGCTTTTTATTCTTGTCTTTTTATTTTTGTGCTCTGTTTTTCGACCAGCAGCAGAGGCAAAGTAGAGCAAAGGCTCTTTCTTTCTTTCTTCCCATCCTCGTTCTTCTTCTCTTATTAATTTTATTTTTGAGCTCCGTTTTTTAACCAGCAGCAGAGGCAGTAGAGTCTCTTTTTAGGCTCTGTTTTTTCTGCTCTATTTTTTCAATTATAAACTTATAGTCGTATAGAGTAGAATTAATTGCATATTGACGTGATACTTTTTTTTTATAAAACATCATTGAAATAGTGTCATCCGATAGTAATAAACGAAATGATATAGCTTGGAATTATGCTATACAAGGTTCATCAACATCCGCAATTAAATGTGTGTTTTGTGAAAAATCATATCATGGTGGAATAACTCGGTACAAGCAACATTTGATAGGTCAATTAAAATTGTAGTAAAATGTCATCTTTCTCCGCCCGAGGTTAGGAAGTAAGTAAAAGCATTTGTTGAGAAGAAAAATGTGACAATAACTCAAATGAATTATGAAGCATCGGTGAATCTAATTGATGAAGATGATGAAATGTATGAAGATGATGAAATGGGACCTCCCCCCCTGCCCCACCCCCCACCCCAAAAAAACTGAAGTTCTAGTGGCTCATCCACGACACGTACGGTGACAAAAGGTCCTCTCAATCTTTATCTCTCAACAAAAAACAAGAAAAGGGAAAAGGTGATTCTGGTTCAGGTTCAGAAGCCAAGAAGATTTTGAGGGATCGCGCCGTATGTGCCTTTGCAACATGGATGTACGATGCAGGGCTTCCATTCAACTGTGTTAACTACAAAACTTTTGATAAATTCATTGAGGTCGTACGACAATATGCCAAGGAATGAATCCTCCTAGATATCATGAAGCTAGAGTAAGTCATCTTTAAAAAAAAGGTGAAGAAGATAGATCAAATTATTGAGGAGCATAAAGTGGAATGGAACAAGTTTGATGTTCCATTATGATGGATAAAGGGACAACACAGAATAGAAAAAAGATAATAAATGTGTTGGTGAACTCTCCGAGAGGGAGTGTTTTTCATGAATCTTACGATGCTAGCAACTCTTCTACGGATAGAAGCAAAATATACAGCTTGTTTACAAAGACTATTGATAAAATTCGAAAGGAAAATGTTGTACAAGTTGTTACCGATAATGCTAGTGAGAATGTTAGTGCGGGTAAGATGATAGAAGCTATGTATCCACACATTTATTGGACTCCATGTGTTGCCCATTGTATCAACTTAATGTTTGGCGACATATTCAAGGAAAATCCATATGCTTCAGGTAACTTTAATATAGTTATCTGTAAAGCTTTAACTTTATTTTTACTTATGTCCTATTAAGTATTAAATATAAAATTATTATTGTTACTTTTACAGTTTTCACTAAGGCCGTCAAGATATATTCTTACATGAGTCAGAGGTTGTTTTGTTGAATTTGATGAGGAAATTCACAAATGAAAGAAATTTGGTGAGACTGGCCAAGACTAGATTTGCAACGGCTTTCTTAACTTTGCATAGTTTTACTTGCAAAAGAAAAACTTGAGAAAGCTAGTTCTTTCAAATGAATGGAAAGATAATAGCTATGCAAAGGAAGCTGCGGGGAAAGAAACTGCCAAAGTTACCATCATTCTTGAATGACGTCGTTGGGCTCTTAAAGTCGGTGGTCCTTTGATTAGGGTGCTTCGTATGATGGATGGGGAAGCTATGGATAGAGCCAAAGAGACTATTGAAACGTCGTTTGAAGGAGATGTTAGGAAATATGAGAAAGTTCTTGAGATTATTGAGAGCAGGTGGTCGAATCAACTCCATCGACCTTTGCATGCAGCAGGCCATCTTCTAAACCCAGGATTATTTTACAAGAACACTAGAGATGACATTTTGGATTCAAAGGTGTGGGTTGGATATCATCAATGTCTTGAGAAGTTGGTCCACGATTCAGCGATGGTAGATCAAATAGGTTAGGAGTTTGGTAGGTACTCACAAGCAAATGGCCCATTTGGTTTACAAGGCCATTAGAGCCAGAGACAAGAGGTCGCCAGGGAACTAACTTTAATTTAGATATCCTTATAGCTTTAATTTAATTTATTTGATTTATACTTATTAACTTTTAAAATATTTTTCTACAGTTGAATGGTGGATGCAATTTGGACATCAAACTCCAAACTTGCAAAAGTTTGCCATCAAAGTACTAAGCCTAACTTGTAATGCATCTGGATGCGAGAGAAATTGGAGCATATCTGAGCATGTAAGAAGAAGATTTATTATATTAATAAATTCTATATTTTATTATTATTAGTATCTATTAATTAATCTAAACAATTTATGCGCAGATTCACTCCAAGAAAAGGAATAAGCTTGAGTTATCGTGTCTCAACGATCTAGTGTATATCAAATATAATAGAACGTTGAGGCGACGTTATGAAACTCGCGATACCTTGATCCAATTTTGTTGGATAACATTAACGAGGCAAATGAATGGTTAATTGGAGCCCCCCAAAATCATGAACATGAACAAGTCTTGATTGGGGTACTGTTTCTATGGCAGTTGTAGTTAAGGAGAATATCTATGGTCTTAGAGGGAGTTCTTCAAGTTCAAATTACAAGGGTAAGGGATTAGCAAGTTCAAGGCGGTATCTAATTGATGAAGACTCTGAGGATGAAAAATATGATAGCCAATATAATGCTAATATGCTTGAAGTTCTAGAATTTGAAAACCTTGAAGAAGAATAGATGTTGCTTGTTTTAGACTTTAGTTTATGAATCTACTATGACTATCTATTGAGTTTTTAATTTTTGAATTGATATATTTATTAATATATTATTGTTATTAAGTTTTTAGTTATATATATGTATATATAATATTTTATATTTTTGTATAAATTATCGGTTCACGTCAAAAAGGCGAGCGCTTCGCTGCGCCTCTCGCCTCAATGAAGAGGGCCCTCGTCGCTTTGTCGTTGCACGCTATCCAAAATACTGGTTGACCAAATAAAAAGCTGTATTGATTGCTACAACCCAAAAATCTTTGCTAACACATGTGTGAAAGCATGCTTCATGCCCTATCACAAAGTGTTCTGTTCACACATTCTGTTGTGGTGTTCCGATAGAAGTGCGGTGTCTCACTATGCACTCTCTACTGCAGAAATTACCGAACTCAGAATTGCAAAATTCCAACCCATTGTCATTTCGAAGACGCTTCACTTTTCTTTCCGTCTACCTCCCAACCATCGTCTTTCATTTAACAAATGTTGGAAATGCCTCATCTTTTGTTTTCAAAAATACACTCACACCATCATTGAGTTATCATCAATCAAAGTCATAAAATACATGGCACCACTCTTGGAGGGACCTCTGTTTGGACCCCACAAGTCTGAATGTATATAATCTAACTTGTCTCTAGCCTTGTGCTCGGCCTTCTTGCTGAACTTTACCCTTGTCTGTTTATCAAACACACAATGCTCCTAAAAATTCAAAACTTGATTTTTGTACCCATTCAACAAATTTTGATTACTCAACAAATAATCCTTTTGTCACTCATATGACCAAGTCGCAAGTGTCACAACTGATACTGATTCATATCAATTTTCCCAGAAGCTACAACACCTTCCCTCAACTATAATGCATGAAGATAATTAGAATGTAGTTTACCCTTCATGAGTACCATAGAGCCTTTACACACTTTAAGTATTCTATTCCCAGGGTGAAACTTATAGCCTTGATCATCCAATGTCTAAAGAGAAATCAAATTTCTCTTTATCCGAGGAATATGCCAACACTCAATATTCCGGATTATTCCATCGAACATTCTCAATCTGATGTTACCAATCCCCTCTACTAGTAATGGATTATTATCTCCCATGTAGACAGTCTCACCCATTGGCTTGTAAGTTGCAAACCAATTCTTATGTGGACACACGCGGAAAGTAGCAATCAAGAACCGAAGAATTTAGTCCATGACTAGAACTCACATCACAAGCTTCCCTACATAGTCACTATCATCAAAAGTATTGCTAGTGTCAACAACATTTGCTGATATATCTATTTTCTGCTTCCTTCTTTTCTCTTTTAGCTTGGACAATCTCTCTTGTAGTGACCTTGCTTCCCGCACTTATAATAATTCTGCTTCCTTGCTCTAGACTTCGATCTAGCGGTTAATTTTTTCTAGTTAAAGTCTTTTTGTTGTGTTCTTCCTCTACTCATAAAACTCTCGCCTTCAGTTCTGCTATCTGGAAAGCTCTTTTTCAACTCTTTAGATTTTAGGGCATTACTAACATCTTCCAGTTGAAATGTTGTCTTTCCCATATAGTAGGTTATCGGCAAAAGTATCATAAGACAGTGGTAAAGAACATAACGCAATCAAGGCTTGATCCTCACTCTCAATTTTGATATCAACATTCTTCAGGTCCGTTATAATTGAATCAAACTCATCAATATGAGTTTTAATAGGTGTACATTCGTTCATAAGAGATTATATAACCTTTTTTTCAGGTAGAAGCGGTTTGTCAGGAATTTCTTAGAATACAGATCTTCCAGCTTCTTCCATGTCGTTGCTCCAGAAGTTGCTTCAACAATTTCCCGAAGAACGCTATCTGTAACTCTCATGAAGATCGCACTCAAAGCCCTCTCCTTCAGGTCTGTCTTCTCTGTCTCTTTCATCTCTTCAGGAAAATCCTCATTAATTGCCTTCTATAATCCTTGTAACACAAGGGACAGTTTCATCATAATCTTCCATAGACTGAAATTAGAACCCCCATCAAATTTCTCTACTTCGTATTTCGTTGAAGATGATGAAGACATCTTAACCCTAGATTATATGTAGAAACCCGAACCTTGCTCTGATATCAATCGTTACGGAAGATCGCGAGTTAGCTAGCACCCAATTACATACAAAGCAAATAGAGAAGAAACACAACACAAAGATTTAACGAGGTTCGGCTAAGCCTAATCCTCGGGGCAGAAGCATAGAGAATTTTCCATTATGAATGAGAAGAAAAGCACAATACAATCTATAGAATCCTCAACTACAACCCCTATATACAGATCCCAAATAGTCTCAAACTTATAAGAGAAGGTTTCCCAATTTGACAAGGACAATAGTTTTTCTTTCCCATATCTGTTAGGACACACCCATATGGATTATGGGTTTCCTAAAAAATACAAAAGGAAATAATTCAAGCCACAAATAACAAATATTACAGAAAACAAAGAATAACCCGGTAAGGTCCCTCATACCTACTGCAAAGCTTCACTTCGAGTAAAAGGAAAACATGTACTAGTAGTTTGTTCTGTTGGTCTGTTGCATGAAGTCCTTATTTAGCTATGCTCTTTTAGTTTGCAGTCATTTTTCCATGGAACTATAGGTTCTGTAAAATTTCGTAATAGTTGTAGTACTCTAAAAGTTCCTAATAGTTTGCAGTTCTCTATATAAACTCAATTTTTCGCAAACTAAGAATCAAGGAAATGCAAACTAACCTGCTCGACAATAATATTCAAGGACTGTAATGAAACGAAAACCTCTTCAAGAACTGATGATGCAACATCCATTGCTGCTGTAGAGCAGTAAGAGGACCTGTCAATTGCGGCCCATGTTTCTTTTCCATCCCTGTAGTATTTCTTTTCACGTTTAGTGTTAAAAGTTATAATAAGAAACGCCAAACACATCATATATCATAGAAGAAAACTCCAAAAACAAAATATAAGAGGGAACTTCCCTGACATACTTTATTACACTCTTCAAAAGGTAAAATTCAACTTCAATCCCTACATTCATGACCTGAAAATATAGATATGCGTTAGATCAGTAATATCTTTCAGCTCCTGTACAAAAGATCTTAAAACATACCAAGCCAAATTCATCTTCTAAAATTGTTGAAAATCTACGAAGCACATCCCTCGGACAGTACTGCCATGCTTTACCAGGTTCAGTTAACATGTCAACCAAAACCATTTCTTGGTTTCTTGCCATGTATCAAAAGGTGCACATAAACATGCATGGTTGCAAATGTGTAAACTCTGAATAGTATCAGTCCAAGTTATAGAAAAACTTAATAAGTTAATTGAACAGTTGCCAAGCAAAGGTCCATATCTTTCTCGCTGACAAGACAAAACAATGAAATAATTAGACATGAGTTTGTCCACAACTTCAAACTATGCAACTAAATTTAGTTAGTTTGATGCTATATTCTGCCCGTTTCCTACAAGTTGTCAAAGTAGCTGTATATCACATAGTATAATGAGAATTTAAAAGCCTTCATCAATAGAGAGCTCTCTCTCTCTCTTTCACACACACACACACAAAACCAAAAATACCTAAAAAGAGATCACATTTATTTTATTTAAGAACTGATAGGTTGTTAACCCTGATTTCGTGTTGATTTATAAATACGCCAGTGATTTCTTCTTCCTCCTCCTCCTTCTTTTCCTCTTCTCCTTTTTCTTTCACTGTTTCAGTCCCAAAATATCAGCGAAATGCTGAAAAAAAAATTTCCCCTTCAGTTATTCTTTTTCTCATTCTCTTATTCTTCTTCTTCTTTTTCTTTGACTGTTTTAGTGATAAATTGCAGCGAAATGCTGCCCAATTTTTTTCATTTCAGTTACTGTCATTTTTTTTTTTTTTTGTATACTTAAGGCTATTTTTTCCATCTCATTTATTCTTAGTTCTTATTGCCATTGTTATGTGTTATTCAGTTGTTCTTTTAATGGCGTCAAAAGAAGATAGGAAAGACCTGGCTACTCTTTAGTTTTTATATTGAAGTATTGAATATTTACTTACAGTTACATGTGTTGTCTATGCAGTATTTAGTTTAACTTTTTTTAAAATTCCACTTCACTTCAAAAAAGCGAACGCTTCGTTTCTCGCTTGTCGCTTTTCTCGCTTCACAACGGTGATGTAAATACAGAAAGACACACAAAATTGTAATCACACAAATCCCTGTAATTAAGTGATTAGAAGATTTTGTAGGCTTGTAATTGTAGTTTTTTTCTTATTTGTATTTCTAAAGTTTATTTAAACCCCAGCAGCTTGAGGAATAATTAAGCACTCTATTTCCCATCTTTCTTCTCCTCCACTTTCTCAGAAATAATTGCTGAAACTAAAGTATATCCTTAAACACGAAGTTAGAAAGCCAAAGATGGATTATTTCTTGGGAAACAAAATATTCAAAGGACCTATCAGAAAAAGATAGAACGTTAGCTAGCAAATCAACCTTTTACAGTGAAGGATATTCGAAGCTATATTATGAAGAAGGAAAAGACTTAGGACCGGACAATGTACTGATGAAATAACCCAAGCTTAGTTGACTTCTATTTGCTCTTTTGATATGGGTTAAGGCTCAATTTCATATATACTTTTGAGTGTTTAAAATGATCAGGAACTGATTCCCTTTTGTTGGAAGTCGATTGAGACATGTTTAATGGGTTTAAATGTAACACCCAAACCCTCCATATATGTCTTAGAGGTCATTTGAACTCTCCTCATGTCAAAATATCACAAGTAAATGTTGTTTTAAGAGTTTAAAACAATATGATTCTTACTTGTGGTGTCAAGACTCGCGACATGCTCATATGTGGCTAGTTTTAATGGAACTATAGGCTATATATGTAACATACATGCGATGAATGTATTAAAGAATTGTTATTTTATATTGTGAATCATGTTGTACTTGCATATAAGTGATTTATTTTATATGTGATGTAAATAAATCACATTGTGATAACTTACTAGAAGCACTGAGCATTGTGATAATGCTACGAGGGTCTGTATTTGTTAAGATATGAAGGTACATACTTGAACTACTATACAAACAAACATAATATACTCACCCATGTCGTGGAGCTTACTTATAATCAAACTAATACACAAGACATATATAATGTCCCTACCCCTATGGTGAAGCTTATTTATAACCAACCCACCTAGACGTGAAGTTGACAACATACCGGGGTCCCTAGTTGCTCGAGGATTTGGAGAGCAGTCATCTGGTCAAAAGGCATTTCATAAACCTTGTTGCTATATTACGAATAACTAGTATTGGAAGTATGGTACTTCTATTTGTATTAGCTAGTACGAATTAGAAGTATCATACTTGTAGTCGTATTAGCTTGTATATGGGATATGTGCTATGCATGTTTTCAAACTTTATATGCCCAGTCCGCCTTGATTGGCCAACCATTCACTGAGTCTGTAAACTCTACTGTATTGACATTTTGGCACAGACATTGACGAGGCTGCGCTGCTGGGGACTGGCCATCACCAGAGGAAGACATCAGTTGGTGAGCTCCACAGTGCTACATGGAGACTCCAATATATATTGACTTGTTGCTTTGACAGCTTTATAAAGACACTTGTTCTATAACTTCTCTTGTCTAAACCTTAGGACTTCAGTAAGAAGATATCTATATACATTTGAATTGGGTTCTCAATGACTTGTTGGAATTTAAATTGTGATCGCATTTAAGTTACTACTTCTACATGTGTGTTAAGGTTCATGGTATATTCGTATTAGGATTAGTAGCTGTCACAGGATCTATGGGCAGCCCCACAAATAGGGGAGATTATCTATTCAAGGGAAATACTTGGGCATAGACTAGCATGGGAGCCAATACCTACGCGCCGGTCATGGCCTGGAGTTGGGTCATTGATTAGGAAAGGTATCAACTTTGTAATCAGAGTATATAACTGCAGAATATTTAGGTAGATACAACAACAACAACAACTACCCAGTATATTCCCACCATGTGGGGTCTGGGGAGTGTAGGATGTACGCAGCCTTATCCCTACCCTGGAAAGGTAGAGAGACTGTTTCCGAAATGACCCTCGGCCAGAGAAAGTGAAGGGAGCCCTGACAACAAGTAATAGCAAGACAAATCGTTAGAAAACTAAATCAGAGATAACAACAAAGAATATGAAAGAGGTACCAATAACAAGTTATAGCAAGATAGTCTATTCGGGCAAAAGGTCCGAGGCTGCATACGAGAATATGGCGAAGTACTGCTAGCAACTACGGAATTACCGAAGGTAAGTAGTAACAGAACAGGACACGCGACTATAGCAAACTAAGGAAAAGAGGGAACCATACTAGCACTAATACCATCGAACTAGGGAAGACAAAAAGAAACGCATGACTGCTGACTAACTTTCCACCCTAATCTTACACCTCCACACTCTTCTATCTAGGGTCATGTCCTCGGTCAGCTCAAGTTGCGCCATGTCCCGCCTGATCACTTCACCCCAAGACTTCTTAGGTCTACCTCTGCCCCTCCTCTCACCTCCCACGACCAACCACTCACATCTCCTGACTAGGGCACATGTGCTTCTCCTCTTAACATGCCCAAACCATCTCAACCTTGCCTCACGCATGTTAGCCTCCACAGGGGTCACTCCCACCTTGTCCCGAATAACTTCATTCCTAATTCTATCCAATCTAGTATGCCCACACATCCATCTCAACATCCTCATTTCCGCTACTTTCATTTGCTGAACATGAGACTTCTTGATTGGCCAACACTCTGCCCCATACAACATAGTCGGTCTGACCACTACCTTGTAGAACTTACCCTTAAGTTTCAATGGCACATTCTTATCTTACAAGAGCCCGGAAGCGAGCCTCCACTTCACTCATCCTGCTCCGATACGGTGAGTAACATCCTCATCTTTCTCCCCATCCTTCTAAATTATGGATCCCAGATATTTGAAACTCTCTCTCTTGGGAACGACTTGTGTATCGAGTCTCACATCCCCGTCCGCCTCCTGGGTAACACCACTGAACTTGCACTCCAAGTATTCTGTCTTGTTCATGCTTAACTTGAAACCCTTCGACTCTAAAGTATGTCTCCAGACCTCCAGCCTCTCGTTAACGCCACCACACGTATCATCAATCAGTACTATGCCATCCGCAAATAACAAGCACCAAGGCACCTCCCCTTGAATGTGACGCGTCAAAGAATCCATCGCCAGGGAAAACAAAAACGGGCTAAGTGTTGATTCCTGATGCAACTCCATCTTAACCGAAAAGTAATCAGAGTCTCCTCCTACTGTCCTCACCCGTGTCTTAGCCCCATCATACATGTCCTGAATCACTCTGATATATGCTACAGACACACCTCCAGCCTCCAAGCATCTCCAAAGAACCTCTCTCGGTACTTTGTCATATGCTTTCTCCAGGTCAATGAACACGATATGTAAATCCTTCTTCACCGCCCTATACCGCTCCACCAATCTCCTCACAATTGGCTACAAGCTTCTTCATAAGAAGTCTCTTGAAAAGTTATGGGATATTTTGACATGAATTTTTCGGTGACCCTTACAATCAAGGATCACTTGCATTACCGGGTTTACTGTCGGGTCAACCACAACTCGTGGTGTAGTAGAAGACATATAACATTCTCACTTTCGACGATAACTAAGTAGGAAACCAAGTACAGAAAAGATAATACAAAAATTACATGGTTAGTGTTGCTCATGAGCTATTTAGATAAACTAAGTTGCACTAAAATGTACAATTTCACTTTTATCGAGATAACGCTGTTTGGAGTAAAATTGGAATGAACCAATTAAGATAGAAGAACAAGTAGCAAACATATCAAGAAAAGGGTTTAGACATTATGATGTTTGCACAATATCAGGAATTGCTTGGAATGATCTGAAGGACAGCTGAAGTAGAACCTAATGGGAAGTGTTAAAATTAGCAACAACTTAATGTCCAAGATTTACAGTGAGATCCCTGGTACACAAAGGAGAACTCTATCGGGGTCAGCTTGCACGCACCTTGACTATTTCCACGGGATACCTATTACCTTACACCAGCAACAGGTACCAGGTAACTCTATCCACCAAGACTTGGACAAATAAGAAGAAATCACCTAGTGTTTTTTGTCTCTGCTGGAATTTGGACCTAAGAACTCTGGTTCTAAACCCATTTAGTAACCACTAGGCCACACCCTTGGGTGCATGTGCTACAATTGCATCTTCTTGATAGGGATGACCATCTCACCATATGGCCATTGCATCTTATATGTAAGGATGACCATTTCGGTTTGGAATGAAAGAGTAATAATGCGAGTTGATAGAGATAAGTGCACAATGAGAGAAATAGAAAGTTGATAAGGGCTATAATGACTTAGTTAACAGAAACTGAGATGCAAAGCTCGTAAGGCAAAAGCTGATCTTTAACTAGCAATAACATAATTGAAACAAACATTGAATTCTGTTCAACACCGATTGACACATGGAGTTCTGCCCATCCTAGATATGGGTTAGCGGGACATTTCACAAAACTGAAAATGTTCTGTGCTGATTCTAGAGAGGCAATAAGGATAGAGTTGACACTATCCCAGTGCTAACCACGGAAAGAATGAACGGATGTCTTCCCTTATGATATCATTATGACTTGTCGAAGGAAATATAAGGACAACATGCATATTTTAGCTTAAAACCAAGAAGATAAATGAAAAAGTTGAATATATCAAGCAATAATACATAGATTTGAAAGTAGTACCAGGGGAGTCTGCATTTGGTTGATACATCAGGAACAATTCTGACCTCACCCGAGGGGGGGAGTGAATTTTCCTCGCAGAGATTATCTGTTATTGAACTGAGTCGCATACATTCAACAGTTAAGCCAAGACCATGCATTTTCACAGAACCATAGAAGCGTTGTTGTGGAACAACCTGTAAGTGATGCACAAGAAAATAATAAGTTTTATCAACTTTGGACTAAAGCAGGGAAATAACAATTAACATTCAATACAAATCATGTTGTAACGGTAATCACAAAGTCCTGAAAACTTAACCAACGAATGAACTTGTTGTACTAGACCTTGATTAAACATCATAGTATATAATAGCAGATCTATGCTAGTGGAAACTAATTTTCTAAAGGATTTGTGTAATTGAGGATTACGCCATCTTTTTTTAAGAACAGGGAGGGAATATAGTAAAGCTTGTTCGATCGCAATATATGATGTATGACCATTAATCCTTCATGAAATCAATTTCTCACATGTCTTCACAAGATATATCGTCTTTATTTTCTGAGACAACTTCCTACTTGAGGTAACATGAAATAGCAACTTTGTGTAGTCATTTGCTTTCATATTGTTATAGTAAAGCAATCTTTCACTAATTAGTGTGAGAGCTTTAATCGGACAAAAGAATATGAACCTAGTAATTAAAATCCAGCCATAAAAATCTTTGAACCTCATAATTCTTCTTGGCCTGGGCTAGCATATGGATCTATGCCAATCAATAAGCTTTTGAGAGGAAAAACTAGAGAACTCCATTTATGCACAATCATTAGAGAAAATAAAATGTAAAGTAATGGGAATAACTCGTAATTAACATCATTTTTGTTGTAAATTAATGCAAACCTACAAAGAATGAAGCAACATGTATACATCAATGTGAGGCTAACTAGGGTGGTGGGATGAAACTGCAGTCTATTACCCGTCACTTGTGACATAGGCAATAGCAACCTGGTGTTAAGGCCCTACCCTCCACATGTGCTCTTAATTGAAAAGGTGGGACACAGGTCATGAGGCTGCCACATACTTACTCCTGATGTTTTTGACAAGTCATCCCATGATCCAGCTTGTAATTTCAATCAACCATAACAGGATGCTAAAACTAATATCCAAGAGCTAGAGAAATAACTAATGTTCATGGTAAATGCTAATATTTTTCATGGTACCAGAAATGCAGGTGCTCACTAATCAGTAAACGCCCAATTTAAGGCTGGTCACATGCTTCTCTTGGTTAGTTCTGAGCTCCAGATGTTTTTTGTAGCAGAAAGTAATAGCCATCTCTTCTTGCATTGCAAGGTAAATATCCAAAATAGTTGCACACAAAGAATTAAGATGAATTCTTTATATTCGTTAAACAACTGGAAAAAAAAAAGGAGAAGGTAAAGCTTACACGACATCTATGTTGTGCGGAGAACTCTAACCAAATAATGCGAACAAGGCTAACATCCGTCAATGGGCCATTTAACTCTTCCTTTTGGAAGGAATTAGGCGATAATGGCTGAGGTTTGACATCAGAATATCTTTTACAAACATCAAGCTTGTAGAATTGTTTTGCATTTTCTGCAAAAATATCTTTAACAGCTGCAACAGCTTCTGCAATTGAAACATCACTCTCCACCCACACATCCCATAGAACATCGAATACCACTTCACGTGCCTTCTTTGCACCTATATTACACACACCATTAATCAACGTATGACTTATGGAATTTGGTACCTACAAAAATGCTCTGCACCCGCCGTTTTCTATGCCTTCAAAATAAATGGACCGTTTAAAACAAAACGGGAAAGCGCCGTCCCTCATCTATAAATGGTGTGGGATAACCACAATTTACGGTGATATTTATTTTTTATCCAGCATTTCCACTAGTCTATTAAAATTAATATGAATAGACAGTGTTACTCTTTCCTTCCCAAATGAAAATACCCCATTTTCAGATTCACTCCTTACGGCTCTACTTCTCCTTTTGCAATGGGGTTCTGGCATTTGTATGAGTGTTTCATTATTTTCGTATGTGAAATCTACTTTTGAACAGAAGAAACGAATTGCTTAATCATATAAATTTTATAAGCCTCTCAATTTCTTTTGTGTCTGCTCTTAGGAGTTGAATTGCATGGTAAACCATTCGCTCATAATAATCACAGATGTGGGAGGAAGTGACTTTTGGTTTTCTAAAAGAAGAGACTTTTAGATTTTCTTAAACAACAGATAATTAGGAAAAATAAGGTAAAAAAACAAAAAAAATTGAGGACAAAGATAATTGTGTTAAGGAAATGTAGTCCTGAAGTCTTGAAGTTAAGTTCAAAAATTAAGGACCTGAAGTCCTGAAGTCCTGAAGTTAAGGACATATTGTCCTTAACTTTTTAACTTGAACTTTTAAGTTAAGGACTGAAAACTATAAGTTAAGGACCAGTTGTCCTTAACTTTTTAACTTGAACTTTTAAGTTAAGGACTGAAAACTATAAGTTAAGGACCAGTTGTCCTTAACTTTTTAACTTGAACTTTTAAGTTAAGGACTGAATACTATAAGTTAAGGACCTATTGTCCTTAACTTTTTAACTTGAAACTTTAAGTTAAGGACTGCTTGTCCTTAACTTTTTAACTTGAAACATGAAGTTAAGGACTGCTTGTCCATAACTTTTGAACTTGAAACTTGAAATTAAGGACTGCTTGTCCTTAACTTTTTAACTTGAAACATGAAGTTAAGGACTGCTTGTCCATAACTTTTGAACTTGAAACTTGAAATTAAGGACTGCTTGTCCTTAACTTTTTAACTTGAAATGTTAAGGACTGAAAACTAAAAGTTAAGGACACATTGTCCTTAACTTTTTAACTTGATCATTTAAGTTAAGGACTGAAAACTATCAGTTAAGGACCTATACTTCACTTGAAAGTTGAAGTTCAGGACCTATTGTCCTTAACTTTTAAACTTGAAACTTAAAGTTAAGGACTACTTGTCCTTAATTTTTTAACTTGAAACATGAAGTTAAGGACTGCTTATCCTTAACTTTTGAACTTGAAACTTGAAGTTAAGAACTGCTTGTCCTTAACTTTTAAACTTGAAAGTTGAAGTTCAGGACCTATTGTCTTTAAATTTTAAACTTGAAACTTAAAGTTAAGGACTGCTTATCCTTAACTTTTTAACTTGAAATATGAAGTTAAGGACTGCTTGTCCTTAACTTTTGAACATAAAACTTAAAGTTAAGGACTGCTTGTCCTTAACTTTTTAACTTGAAACATGAAGTTAAGGACTGCTTGTCCTTAACTTTTGAACATAAAACTTAAAGTTAAGGACTGCTTGTCCTTAACTTTTAAACTTGAAAGTTGAAGTTAAGGACCTATTGTCCTTAACTTATTAACTTGAAACTTTAAGTTAAGGACCTTCAAACATGCGCAAGGGTATTTTCAAACTTGCGCAAGGACCTTCTATCACGTTCAACCTCCTCCTTGAGAAGTTATAGCATAAGGGTATTTTCGTCCAGTCAGGTAAAAATTTATTAAACTAATGGCTAAAGAATAAATACATTTAAAATATTGGCTTTAAAATAAAGACAGCTTCTATTAGTGGTTATTTGTACACATCCCCCTTAAACTATTTTGTTGTGTTTCTAATAATGAAAATTAGGGTTATAATGTCCAATGAACTTCAAAATTACTGAAATTGACTAGACTGACTCACATGGGATAATCGCAATACCTAACAATTTAAATCCAAAATTAGAGAACTCAAATTCAACTGTACTCCAGAAATCAAATCTTGATGTTATACCTAACTTGAAGGATTAGAATTTTCAAATTGCACCACAAGTGCGTAGATATAAAAAACACAACCAAAAAGTACGACACGCTTAACATTTGTTTAAGGGAGATGTGTACAAATAGTCATTAATAGAAGCTGTCTTTATTTTAAAGCCAGTGTTTTAAATGTATTTATTCGTTAGTCATTAGTTTAATAAATTTTTACCTGACTGGACAAAAATACCCTTATTCTTTAACTCCTCAAGGAGGAGGTTGAACATGATAGAAGGTCCTTGCGCAAGTTTGAAAATACCCTTGCGCATGTTTGAAGGTCCTTAACTTAAAATTTCAAGTTAAAAAGTTAAGGACAATAAGATCTGAACTTTAACTTTCAAGTTTAAAAGTTAAGGACAAGAATTCCTTAACTTCAAATTTCAAGTTCAAAAGTTAAGGACAAGCAGTCCTTAACTTCATGTTTCACGTTAAAAAGTTAAGGACAAGCAGTCCTTAACTTTAAGTTTCAAGTTTAAGGTTAAGGACAATAGGTCCTGAACTTCAACTTTCAAGTTCAAAAGTTAAGGACAAGCAGTCATTAACTTCAAGTTTCAAGTTCAAAACTTAAGGACAAGCTAGTCCTTAACTTTAAGTTTCAAGTTTAAAAGTTAAGGACAATAGGTCCTCAACTTCAACTTTCAAGTTTAAAAGTAAAGGACAATAGGTCCTCAACTTCAACTTTCAAGTTTAAAAGTTAAGGACAAGCAGTCCTTAACTTCAAGTTTCAAGTTCAAAAGTTAAGGACAAGCACACCTTAACTTCAAGTTTCAAGTTTAAAAGTTAAGGACAAGCAGTCCTTAACTTCAAGTTTCAAGTTCAAAAGTTAAGGACAAGCACACCTTAACTTCAAGTTTCAAGTTTAAAAGTTAAGGAAAATAGGTCCTGAACTTCAACTTTCAAGTTTAAAAGTTAAGGACAAGCAGTCCTTAACTTCAAGTTTCAAGTTCAAAAGTTAAGGACAAGCACACCTTAACTTCAAGTTTCAAGTTTAAAAGTTAAGGAAAATAGGTCCTGAACTTCAACTTTCAAGTTTAAAAGTTAAGGACAAGCTGTCCTTAACTTCAAGTTTCAAGTTCAAAAGTTAAGGACAAGCAGTCCGTAACTTTAAGTTTCAAGTTTAAAAGTTAAGGACAATAGGTCCTTAACTTCAACTTTCAAGTTTAAAAGTTAAGGAAAAGCAGTCCTTAACTTCAAGTTTCAAGTTCAAAAGTTAAGGACAAGCAGTCCTTAACTTTAAGTTTCAAGTTTAAAAGTTAAGGACAATAGGTCCTGAACTTCAACTTTCAAGTTTAAAAGTTAAGGACAAACAGTCCTTAACTTCAAGTTACAAGTTCAAAAGTTAAGGACAAGA
>ML366308.1:0-46591 GCA_005239505.1 Nicotiana paniculata | reverse complement strand
TTCGACATTCGATTTAACATTATATTACTTGCTACGATCATGTATACTTGCGTGGGCGTTTACTACCAACAGTTTGACTACACTGTTCTTGTTCAAACTATTTTACTATTAAACAACTCCTATTTTTATAAGACTTCTTCATTCAACTGAGTCTTTTTCAAACACTGCTTTCCTACTAAAACCTTTTCAAAACTATGTCAAACACTCTCACTCTACTCTTAGGTCCTTAAGTTATGCCCCTCAAGTGTGTGACTGCTTTGGGATCCCTGTGAGATCCTTCTGAACTCTGATGCACTAGAGTTGGCTCTTCCACACTGCACTTACTCAGTTCTGGTTATGAAATCTAGGTGTGAGCACTGCCCAGGATCCTTGAGGTCCTTAGGGAACTCTGACACACCCGGACATGAGAAGGCTATGACTTTGGCATTTGAGGCTATGGAATGTTTGGTACATTTGGGCCTACTTCAGGCTCCCTATAGTGTAACTTCTTGTTTTCAATCTATGCATGTAACTCATTCAGCTGTTGGTTTTTAATAATTATTGTAAACAGATATTGAGGTTGGCTAGGGAAATGGGGAGGGTAGTTATATATTCTATCATTGGGTAGAAACCATGGCTTAGGCTTTTACATTCCCTATATCTGCCTTAGAATACATGCTTAGGACCGACATATTCATTCAAACCATGCCAAACATGCATTAGATATCATGTCTTTAAGGATTTCATGTTTACTGCTTTAACGTACAGCATGCCCTTAATGCATGCGTATGCTTACCACTTAGAAATCCTGCTCTTAGGATAATTAACGTAAACTGTTGCTACATGTGCCTTCATAAATCGTGCTTAAAAACTCTGTAATTCTCTTTTCATTTTATAAATCATGCTTTAGGAATTCTGCATATCCCGAAATCATGTCTTAACCATTGTGCATTTTATATGTGCATATTAGATACCATGCCCTAGGATTTCGTTCGTATTTGTTTAGCCACGTCTAGTTTAAAGTACTAATTCATGAAAACAGGAATAAAGCAATCTCGCATATGATTATCCTATTTTAGATAAAACTGGTAACAATCCCTGCATTTTTGTAACACCTACAGCAACATGCTTTTAGACGAAAACAACTTCTAAACTGTCTAAAGGTTAACATGCTTAAAAATTAGTAGGCAAACTGATTAGGCCCCTGCTTCTGGGTTTATGAAATAAAGCTGCATATTTCTATGCATTGATATTCACTTTGATATCCTGTCTTAGTATTCTGCCTAATAAAACTGCATCTTTTTTGTGTTTGAGACGTGCTGATTATGTGCATTTCTTGTGGAGGTAAATCTGGGCCTCGTAACTACTTTCCTGCATTTATCTGATTAGTCTTATTTGTTCTTGCTTGTCTCTTAGAATTTTATCTTTTTAAAAGCTTAGGGGTTTTTTCTAGAACTGCCTATATCTAGAGGTCCTAAATTCCTCCAGGACCACAAGAAAGGGACGGGTAATAGCACGCATATAGGTCGCTAAATAAACTCGCTTAATAACCGCTAAGGGGTGGGGTAAAGGGTAGATATGGATATGATGACCAGTGCGCTAATGACACGTGTAGCCCCTCGCTGAGGAGTGATTACCAGGAATTGCATTGATGTTATCCTATAGGATAGACCACTTAGGACTTCCCTATTCCCTACATATGTGTGCTTAGACCATAAATCTTTCAAAACTTTATTACATATGTGTGCTTAGACTGAGAATCTTTTCAAGACCATTACTTGTTTCCATGTGTATACTTTGACTGCCTATTTGCTACTTGCTTGAATTCACAAAGCTTGTTTGGCCGGGAATCACAGTTGTGGACTTTGAGGGGTGCCTAACACCTTCCCCTTAGAGTAATTTCAAGCCCTTACCCTGTCTCTAGTTATTTAATTAGTGTTATTGTGACCCTTAATAAGTGCCCTAACGCACCTTAATTCTTTAGGTGGGACTCTTCAAATCCTTCACATCCCTTATCCCAAAAGGAAATGAGTTGTCCCAATAATGTCAAAACCCCTGACCGATCCAAAAGGAAGGGAAAGAGGGGGGCGCGACAGCATGGCGACTCTGCTGGGGAAGTCTAAGCTTTTACCATTACAAACCATTTTTTTCTGAATTCGTCTAAGTATGTCTGGTTTTGTTAAATACCTGCACCATTTCCCTTTCCCTTTATGTGCAATTAATTGTTTACTTTCCCAAGTATTTATTCTATTAAATGAAACTGACATGTTTCTTTTTGTTTTCCTTTGTAACTGCTTTTCAATCATAACCGTTTTATTTATCGCTTTCATAATGTGCAAATACGTGACAACATGTTTATTGCTTATTGCTGCATAATCATGCTCAACATCATATTCCACTTGTGCCTATAAAAATTCTATAGCAACTCTTGATGAGTGGTTCCTCTCTTCCATTTTATATAAACCCTAAATTCAGAAAGTCTTATTTGCGGTAAAACTAGTCGATCAGCAGTGCAATCGACAGTTCTGTGCCTTTCCCTCTCAAGTTGTCCGCTTGAGTGTACCGGTAAAGACCCCCATAGTAACCTTACTCTGATTATAACTGTACATGCATCATGGTCAAACTTAGTCAGGTTAATATGTTGTCCTCATAATAACCTTTAGGAAAAGCCTTGTCCAAAAGTCCACTGGGGTTTCCATAATCCTAACAGACGCAACCACGATCTTTGCATTAATTTAGAGAAATAAGTGACAATATGCTAATCACTGATGTATAAGTAGTTGAATCGGGTGGGGAAAGGGTCTAACCTTATCTATTTTGCAGAAAATGAGGCACGAAGTCCCCAGGTTCGGCATGGTCCAAATAATACCACCATTGTTGTTGGATTGGTGGGACCTTTCTCCAAGTGACAAATACCATGTATAAAGGGTCCTCGAAAACTTACCCTCTTTACTGGATATATACCTGCTGTTGGGCATGCACGACCTGGGGAACCTGATTGACAGAGCCAAGAAGACCAAGCCTGGGGAAGGTCCTTCTGGGACCAAGTAGATTAGATTTACCTACTTTTTCAATTGTAATAAGGCGCGGTATCATTAGACTTATCTTATTTAGTGTCCTTATATATTTATCTACTTTTACATTAATGAAATGAGGCAATTATTGGCATCTAAGTTCTCCAAATCAACTTGTCTCTAGGCCTACCTCGGGCAAAACGAGGCTCCCAAATTAGGACACGCTTTTATATTCCTGCAATGTGTGTTTAAATACTGTAATATTTTCTCATGATCCTTACTGACTTGGCTACCTTTTGTTTTTGCTTTCTTTCTTTTTGATTATTCCCCTCCCCAAAGGTTGGTGCGTGCATTCTGGCATCATCATCATATCATACAAGATCCAGGGGCCCTCAACCTTCTCCTCCTCCTATTCCACCTAAAGGAAAATGCAACGGCAAAATGGAAGATTTGAGCAATATCAGAAAGGAAAACACAATGACAGCTGAACAAACAAAAGCTCCTGACAATAAAGGTACTCAACCAATGGAACAGCCTATACCACATTTGGAGCAGACCTTCCAGCAAGCTGACATCATATGGGGGTCAGAAGAAAAAGAAACTCTAGCAACTTTGAAGAATCTATTCATGGAAGATGAAGACATGGACTATTGTGTTATTGTTGAGGAGGAGGAAGAGGAAGGCCTTACCATCCAAGCTGTGAGAAAGGGATCATTCCTCAAGAATTGGACTTTCAGACCATCCAGGGCCCGACGAGTCCCGGGGTAGCAAGGCTGAACAAACGTTATTTACTTCATTTTTGCTAATGATTTCTTTTTCGCATTTTTGTTTTCCAATAAAATCCCCGATGTTCCAAAACATTTTTTTAAATTATCAAAATCGCTTTTACGTTCCAATGAATCAGTATTTATTTATTATCGTTTTTCTCTCATTACTTTTATCTATACAGCATTACCATTTCCTGTCTTGATGAACGATGATTGTGACATGCAATGAGACAATGCAACAAAAGGACAGTGATTCAGAAGAAGAGGATTTCATACCCGATGAAATTTTCAGAGAAGTTGAGGATTTCGGGAACAGACCTAAGTCCAACATGGACGAAACTGAGGTAGTCAACCTAGGAGTTTCAGAGACTGTCAAAAATATTCGCATCAGCATCCATTTGTCGCCATCAGAGAAAGAGGAATACACACAATAATTGAAAGAGTATGAAGACATATTTGCATGGTCGTACGACGACATGACTGGTCTAAGTACATCCATTGTGGCTCACAAGTTGTCAACCAATCCAATGTGCCCACCGGTAAAGCAGAATCTCAGGAAGTTCAAGCCTGATATGAGCCTGAAAATCAAGGAGGAAGTTACCAAGCAAATCAATGCCAAGGTCCTCAGGGTAGTTGAATATCCAACATGGTTATCCAACATCGTGCCAGTGCCCAAGAAAGATGAAAAAGTTAGGGTTTGTGTCGACTACCGGGATCTCAACTGGGCCAATCCAAAGGATGATTTCCCCCTTCCAGATATACACATCCTGATTGACAATTGTGCAAAGCATGAACTTCAGTCATTCGTGGATTGTTTCGCCAGATACCATCAGATTTGGATGGACGAGGAAGATGCTGAGAAAATGGCTTTCATCACGCAGTTGGGAGTCTACTGTTATAAGATGATGCCATTCGGCTTAAACAATGTTGGGGCCACTTATATGAGGGCTATGACCACTATCTTCCATGACATGATACATAAAGAGATCGAGGTATATGTGGACGACGTCATTATCAAGTCCAAGAAAGACACCGACCATATAGCAGGTCTAAGGAAGTTCTTCAACAGGTTGCGAAAATACAACCTGAAATTAAACCCCGCAAAGTGTGCATTCAGGGTTCCTGCCAAAAAATTGCTTGGGTTCATCGTCAACCGCCGAGGAATAGAACTGGATTCATCAAAAGCCAAATCCATCCAACAGTTACCACCGCCAAAGAACAAGAAAGATATGATGGGTTTCCTGGGGCGCCTTAACTACATCAGCCAGTTCATAGCCCAGTCCACAGTCATATGTGAACCGATCTTCAAGATGTTAAAGAAGGATGCTGCAACCAAATGGACCAAGGATTGTCAAAAATCTTTCGACAGAATCAAGGAATACTTGTCAACGCCACCAATTTTGGTCCCGCCATAGCCAAGTAGACCCTTGCTACTCTACCTTACAGTATTAGACAGATCTTTCGGTTGCGTTCTGGGGTAGCACGACGAGACAGGAAGAAAGGAACAGGCTATCTATTATCTGAGTAAGAAGTTCACTCCATACGAGGCACGGTATTCTCTACTGGAGCGTACCTGTTGTGCTCTAACCTAGGTAGCCCAGAAGCTGAGGCACTACTTCTCTGCCTACACGACATATCTCATATCAAGGATGGATCCCTTGAAGTACATCTTTCAGAAGCCCATGCCCACTAGCAAGCTGGCTAAGTGGAAAACCCTGATAAATGAATTCGACATCGTGTATGTGACTCAGAAAGCGGTCAAGGGACAAGCATTGGTAGATCATCTTGCCGAGGAGGAGAATACGAATCTCAAAAAACATATTTTCCTGATGAAGAAGTATTATTCATATGAGAAGACATTGTTGAATCCTATGACGGTTGGAGAATGTTCTTCGACGGAGAAACCAATTTCAAAGGAGTTAGTATTGGAGTAGTCTTGGTGTCGGAAACTGGCCAAAATTATCTTGTATCTTCTAAACTCAGATTCCCCTGCACCAAAAATATGGCAGAGTATGAAGCCTGCATCCTAGGGCTCAACATGGCCATTGACATGAATATTAAAGAGCTACTAGTAATTGGTGATTTAGACCTGCTAATACACCAATTACAAGGATAATGGGCTACCAAGAATTCCAATATATTGTCGTATCTGCACCATGTGTAGGAATTGAGAAAGAGGTTCACAAAGACAGAATTTCGGCACGTCCACAGAATTCAGAACGAGTTTGCCGATGCATTGGCCACTCTATCATCCATGATACAGAATCCATATAAGAACTTCATTGACCCTATTCCAGTAAGATCCATAGCCAGGCGGCATTTTGTGCCCATGTTGAAGAAGAAGCGGACGGAAAACCATGGTTCCATGATATCAAGGAGTATTTGTCAAAGGGAGAGTACCCAGAGGTTGCAAATCATACTCAGAAATGCACGCTTCCGAGATTGTCCAACCGTTTCTTTCACAGGCTGAGGAACCCTGTACAGGAGAACTCCCGATTTGGCATTATTGAGATGTGTCGATGCAAAAGAAGCCTCCAGACTACTTGAAGAGATACATGTCGGGACGTGCGGCCCGCATATGAATGGTTTTGTCTTGGCCAAGAAGATACTCAGAGCCGGTTACTCTTGGATGACCATGGAAATGGACGGCATCCAGTATGTCCGGAAATGATACCAATGTCAAGTACATGCAGATATGATAAAGGTACCCCCAAATGAGCTCAATGCAACAAGCTTGCCTTGGCCATTCGTCGCCTGGGGAATGGACGTCATCGGACCGATCGATCCTATAGCCTCAAATGGACACAGGTTCATCTTAGTAGCTATTGATTAATTCACCAAATGGGTCGAAGCAGCATCTTACAAAGCAGTGACTAAGAAAGTCATGGCAGACTTTGTCCGCAACCATGTTGTTTGTCGGTTGGAGTTCCAGAATCAATCATCACCGACAACGACTCCAATCTAAAAAGTGATCTAATGAAAGCCATGTGCGATACTTTCAAAATCAAGCATAAGAATTCCACAGCATATAGACCTCAGATGAATGGAGTTGTAGAAGCCGCCAACAAGAACATCAAGAAGATATTGAGAAAGATGATAGAAAGACATAAACAGTGGCACGAAAAGCTATCATTTGCCTTACTGGGATACCGCACCACAGTCTGTACATCAACTGGGGCAACTCCCTACCTACTGGTTTATGGTACGGAAGTTGTTATTCCTGCCGAAGTAGAAGTTCCTTCCTTAAGAATCATACAAGAAGCTGAGCTCAGCGATGTAGAATGGATAAGAAGTCGTTATGAGCAGCTAGACCTCATAGACGGGAAAAGGATGAATGCAATATGTCACGGACAACTTTATCAGAGCAGAATGACCAGAGCCTTCAACAAAAGAGTCAACCAAGACAGTTCACACCAGGGCAGTTAGTGTTAAAGAAGATCTTTCCGCATCAAGATAAGGCCAAAGGGAAATTCTCTCCCAACTGGAAAGGTCCGTATATGGTTCATCAAGTATCGACAGGAGGAGCTCTCATACTTGCAGAAATGGACGAAGAAGTCTGGCCAAAACCAATCAATTCTGATGCAGTCAAGCGCTACTATGTGTAATTCTTTATGCTCTTCTCAAATGATGTAAATTAAACTACGCCTGACCTGATTCCTGTTTAAGAGAGGATACATAGGAAGCCCTATCAGTTCGGTCACAACACAATTCAATCTCATTCCCCCCCCCCTCTCCAATTGGAAGCTGGGGCAGAATTTTAAGGAGGACCCTCGAAATTCCGAAGCAAGTTCAGTCGACCACAACATGCGCAGCAGTCAAAGACGTCAACCCATCTAACTGGGGCAGAATTTTGAGAAGGACCCTCAAAGTTTCGTACCATGAGAGGTTGCAATGTCTTGAACCGTGTCACGATCGTCGGTTCATCTAAATTTCTTAAAATATATTTCATACTATGTCTTTGCAAAATCATGCATGCTTGCTTTCAAAAATAGCTCTGTTTAGCAAACGCTACCCTGATAACTTGAACAGGATCATCAGACCAAGCAGAACGAGTCAAGCAAAGACAACGGGGATACGAACCGACCTTCCCCATCTACAAAACTCACGATTTTTCTTTGGATGCACGAACAAAGAATAAACACGCTTCAAAGTCACAATTCTCAAAAAACAGTTGCAATCGCCAAAATTTGCTATCAGCACAAAGAACGAACATGCTCCATAGTCACAATTCTCACAACAATCGCAATATCAAAATATGCTACTAGCTAAGAAATTCTACTATCATTTGCTATTTATTCTTCTGCATAAGGCTAATCGCTACCTTCATCTGCGTAAGGCTAATCTCTGCCTTCATCTGCACAAGGCTAATCTCTGCCTTCCTCTGCATAAGGCTAATCTCTGCCTTCATCTGCATAAGGCTAATCTCCGCCTTCATCTGCATAAGGCTAAGCGATGCCTTCCTATCTGCATGAGGTTAAGCTCTACCTCCATTTCGCATAAGACTAATCTCTTTCTTCCCTTGCATAAGGCTAATCTCTTCCTTCACCTGCATAAGGTTAATCTCTGCCTTCATTTTCATGAGACTAAGCTCTATCTCCATACCTGCATGAGGCTAAACTCTGCCTCCAATTTACTTTTTCACCGAGACTAAGCGTTGTCTCTCAAGCATTATTTACTTTACTCCTCTTTCGGGATAATCTCTACCTTAGCGTTGTCTTATCAACATCAAATTATTGCATCTCATGGGCTGAAATATCGCCAAGTTTTCCAAAGGCGTCATAGTCTAACGACATCATCCTCATAGCAGGAAGACACCATGTCATGGCCTGAGGATCTCTCTCAATCTTGCATACCATTATTCAAGGGCATCATAGTCCGGAGGCACCATCTTCATGTCCCGGGAACATCATTTCATGGCCTGCGAATCTCTCATCAAACAATTCATGGCCCAGGACATCATGGTCTAAGGACGTCATCCCTAACCGTCTGAAGACAACTTTCATAGTCCAATAGGAACCTGCATCATGTTTAAATTTATGCACAATATATGCTTGTATTACTCTTATTTGCAAGTAATCCGGCGAGCAACGGCTATCCCAGCAGGAGCGATCCCGCTCCAGTTCCTCAATTGCATCAAACCTAACCTCTCCCGTAAACTGTTCATTCACCCATCCCTAGATATTGCGTTCGTTCTTGTAATGATTTCACCGGTAAGTTTCACCTATGAATCTGGAACTACATATGGCCTGATTCTTGTAAAACCAGGGATATGTAGGCAGCTCAGAAGCCAGAGTACGACCTAAATCTCCCAAACTGTTTTGCTCGGTCCAAATTGGCCATCATATCTTTACTCGACAACTCTTTCATCCTTTCTGGATAAAGAAGGGCAGCTATTGATACCCAATTTTTCCCAAAATATTTTTAATTTCATATATACCTTCAAAATCATACATTACTAGCAATTGGTATTTTGCCATAATTTTTTTATGTTTTATTAATTTGTCCAGTATTTTATTTCCAATAAATAATTATAAAATTGCATCACAAATGATTTCAAAAATTAGTAAATCTTGGTCGTTGATCAATTTTTATCAACGGCCCGGATTCGTTCTTTCCTAATTTAACCTAATGACCCCTCCCCCCCAAAACTCCCATTCACTCCTCACTCACTCGCTGTCACCCCTCTCCATCTCTCCCAATACTCCCTCTGCCTAACTATAAACCCCCTCCGCCGGTTGCTTGCTCACCGTTAATAATGGTGGCTTACCACCACTCCTAGCCCTAATGGCTCTCCTATGGCCGAGATTCTTGTTGTCTTGAGGTCCTCAAGGGGACCAGTGGCCATTCACTCACCCATGGGCCTGTTCTCACCATTCTCAAGCCACCATGGCTCGATTGAGTAAGATCGTCCTATTTTATTATTAAATATATGGCTTCTAAGCCGGAATCTCTCTATCTCTGGGTTATCTCTCTCAAAACCTAACTTCATCTCTTGGCCCTTTAGATATATAACAGATTTGAGTATATTTGAGCTATTTTACTGTTTTTCTGTGAAAACCTTTCTGATTTTTGAAACGTCTCTTCATCTTCATAACTAGGGTTTCTGAACTTCTCTTCAAAACGATTTTCTCTGATTTTTAAGTGTTATTCTATGATTTTTATTGTGTTTAAACGATTTTCATTTAGGTTATCCCTTAACCTAACTAATTATGTTTTAAAACCCCTAATTTTCTAGCTTTAATTTTGGGTTCTGAGTTCATCTTTACTGTCTATTCGCTCAACTTGTATGTATGTTTGATTATGTTGGGTTCTGCTTCAATTAATTTTTTTACCCTAATATGTCCATTAGTGTTTCATATTTTTCGATTCCTTCTGTTTGTGTTTGGATTTGTTTGTTTATTCATGGGAGTCTACACTATTTCCCTTAGTCAGTGCTACTCTTTGATTCTTTGAATCCCTGATTTCCCGTGTCGATACTCTTTACTGATTTCTGGTTACCTTTCCTGTTTTTACAACCTGTAAACTATTTTCTTACCTTATTATGTGATTGACTATATTATTAATTGGTTCCCACTGATTGTTTCCTTAATTAGACCTTATGTATCTAGCCCTAATTGCTTACTCTGTACCTACTTTGTTTGAATTATTTTCTTATTTGTTATGCTCCATCTATACATGATTTCTTTCCTTACTTATTACTTGTTCTTTATCGCTTGAACTGATTCCCTTAATTAAGGGAAGACTTAGACTGATATTACTCTAATTGATTCCGAGTTCCATAATCACTGTACAATTTTGACTCTTACTTTATTTACCTAGCTTTCAAACTACTATATATATTGCTCTCTTCTACTCTCATTATACAGTCTCATACACACACGAACGAACATTAGTTCACATCTCTCACACACTCAAAAACTCTTCTACTTTCTTTGTTACTTGCTATTGTTATTAAATTAGCCGGCTGCAAGCCAAGGCTAGTTATTGCACTCTCATGTTCTTCACTTTTTGTTTACTCTCTTTACTGGTTGAAACTAGACGATCGAACCAAACAAGTCAAAACGTTCCATATTGCCATGGCTATACTATTACACCCTTGGAAAAGAACCTGATGAAGAAAAACCAAGGGGAATTCATTGCTAGCTACCAATATATACTATTAAAGAGAAAGGGTTTATGCACAATTTTTTTATGCAATTATTTACACAAAATATGGCTACCCTACTCCCAAATTAAAAGCATGCATTGTCCCCAATACATAAAAATTTAAAAGCAAGTTTAGGGGCTTCTTGGGGCGCACCAGACGCTCGGAGAGGCTGGAGCATGTTGGGAAGTTATGGGGTCAACTCCTGGCATTGTGGCAGTAGCAAGTGGAGCCTCAGACTGTGTGGTGGTGGTCTCTGAGACTGGATTAGGAAGCTCCACCTGCTGTGAGGCTAGTGCAGGAGTTTGGGAGCTGTTGGACTCTCTTAGTGATGCCTGTGGGGTCACTGGATGTGCTTTGACGACCATGTCAGCAAGTGAGTGTTCAATTTCTTTCTGCACGTATGCTTACACTCACCCTGAGCCTCTATAGAAGCAGCCACCTTCTTACCCTTGTTGTCACGCTGGCCCTCAGTCCCCTCTACCAATGCGTCCTCATCGATTTTCTCATCTTCAGTCGCTTCGTCATCAGATTCTCCTTCCGACTCTCTGGAATCCTCCTCTGAATGAGTGTCAATGTGGACAATGAAATCTGGAGCCTTTGAAGTCTCAGCACCCTGTGCCTCTGGGGCTGTCATGATGTTTAAGAATTCCAAATCTAAGCCCGGAATGGAGGTGCCTGTACCCTGCTCACCGCCTTCTGGAAGGAGGGAAGTCAAATCGAATTCCAAGTTCTGTAGCTCTTGCAGCTCTACTTTCAGCTCATTTACATCTTTCCAAGCTATGTCATATCTCCAACCTCGCCTCGCCTCGCCTCGCCTCGCCTCCCTCGATCTTTTCAAGTCACACATTAAAATGCGTAAGGCAATCTTCATATGATTAATGCTGGTTTAGAAGAGCACCCATTGAGTCTTGGATGGGGGCCAATGCTTGCTGGATGAGATTTGGCAGTTCCTTTGTCAGCCAGTCTACCTTGGCGTTGACATGTTGGGCTAGTATACCCATCTTTGAGAGAGGTGGCATGGAAACAAGTGGTTGTGCACTGATTGGCTGAGGAGTGGCTGAGGGAGCAGCTGGAGCAGCAGGAGTGTCAGGCAGTGATGAGGGAGCAGGTGGAGGTGTTGGTGAGTCTGATGAATGAGGGAGTGAGGTCTCACGCTGGATGTTTGTCTCCTTGTCTACTGCATTACTTATCCGAGTGGTTTTAATATACTAGAGATCCTTCTCAATACGATCATGCTTCGGGATAGGGGGAACAGTTGCAGCCTTGCAAAAAGCGGGGATCAAACACGGGAAAGGAAGAGAGGTTTTCTTTTGGTTTGCTCTGATTCCAAGCTCCTTGAAAATATGTCCCACATCAATCTTGATTCCCGACATGATGCATGCAATGATAAGTGCCTTTTCAATGTTGATGCCTGTCTCATTCCTAGTCGGCATCATACGGGAACAAACAAAGCTGAGCCAATATTGGGCCTCCTGGTTGAGATCCCGTTTGTTAATCTTGTGGCGTGGGTCAATCCAGGAAGGGGTCCCCTTCTCTATGACAGATGTAATCCAAGAACGCTCATTATCTTTGTTGGTTATTTTTTCATCATACTCAGTCGTGCCTAACGACCAGTCCTCAAAGAATAGATTATTAATTGTAACGACCCAACCAGTCATTTTGCATTATCGAACCCCGTTCCCCTAAATGAAACTTCCCACAACGTCATATTATGATTTATGACTTGTGGGGACAGGTAGTCCGGGATTCGGGGGTGTTTAGAGTGCTGCAAGAGCATTTGGTTCCTTAAGGTTGGCCTTTAAGGCCAAGTTTGACTTCGGTCAACATTTTTAGTAAACGACCTCGGAATCGAGTAATGACGATTTCGGTAGCTTCGTATGATGATTCCGGACCTGGGCGTATGTTCGGAATGGATTTCTGATGACCCAGGAGCATTTCGGCGCCCAACATTGAATTAAGAGTTCCTTAGTTCCTATTATTGTTTGGGATGTGTTTTTGCTATATCGAGGTCCGAACGGAATTCCGAGACCGGGAATAGTTCCGTTTTTATGACTTGCCTGCAAAATTTGGCATCATTCCAAGTAGTATAAGTCATTTCAGCGCGTGGTTAGCGAAGTCTAGAAAACTTAAAGTTCCTAAGTTTGGTTCTAGGGGTTTTGAAGTGTGATTTTGAGTTGTAGCATTGTTTTGGGTGTTCCGAAAGCTCAAGCTAGTCAACATTATGATTTGGGACTCGTTGGTATATCTGGACGGGGGCTCAGGTGGGCCCAGGTGTCTCCCGACACCACACGAGGCCAAAAACCAGCTGCATTAGCTGCTCGTGCACCTGTTCTGGTGTGACCGCAGATGCGGTTGCCCAGTCGTAGGTGCGGGACCGCTACTGCGGTCCCAGCCTCGCAGCTGCGACACCCCAGTGGTCAAGTCAATTCTCGCAGGTGCGGATATAATTCCGCAGGTGCGGGTCCAGGCATCCTAGCCCATTTTCGCATGTGCGGTCCTCGACCCGCAAGTACGGAAACGATGTCCAGGCATTGTGTTCTTATTCACGGGAATTAACTCATTTCCCTCATCTTCATCTTCTTCCTTAGGTTGATTTCCACCATTTTAGAGGGGCAAACGACCTGATCATTGAAGGTAGGGAACTTCCACTCTAATATTAGCTTTATGCATGAAATAATAGCTTAATTAACTACCTAAATTAGTGGAAATTCAAGAATGGGTTAGTAACCTAGGGCTTCCGATAATGTGAGAATTTACCCGTGAATTTGCTATGAAATCAAGTAGAAATCGTATATTAATGATCCTTAAGCTATGGGGGAGTGTTTCCTTCGAGAATTTGCGGAATTCGAGCATGTGGGCCCGAGGTTGGATTGTAGAATTTCTTCAAGAATGGAAAATTTACTAAGTGAGTAGGAGAATTTCCATGTTTTGTGCATAAACTAATGAATTTGTGTAACATTTGGCTGGTTTCGAGTCCTCGGGTGTAGAGTTCGAAGTTTCGGGCGTGTTCTTAGTCCGAGAAGTAGGTTCGACGCGAGGTGAGTTTCTTTTCTAACCTTGTAAGGGGGAAATGTCCCCATAGGTAACTATAAATAATTGCATGTTCTTATTTGCGGGGGCTACGGACACACGCAGTGACAAGAGTCCTTGTTTTAAGTGAAATTTGTCACTAAGGGAAGTTAGTACATTATGTGTTAAGTGAAATTTGACATGCAAAGGTAAATACAACTCGACCGAGGTTAGACTTGGCGCTTATTAGGTACCATTGTAGTGTACTCACGCCCTTTCCTGCACATGTTTTTCGTGTGCAGATCTAGGTTTTTCTTACCAGCCTCGTTCATAATTGCAGTCGCTGCTTCCAGAGACTTCAAGGTACATCTGCCCGCGCCCGCAGATCCTCGGAGTCCCCCTCTATCCCCCTATGTTCATTTTTCCCTCTTTTCTATAGAACAGTTAGGACCCGTAGAAGCTTGTGACTTACGATGTTCCGTGTCTTGGGAGTGTATTGTACAGTTTGGGAGTTGATTACTGTATATGTCGATGTCATTCCCCAACCTCGGGGAGCGCGACTGACACTCAACCGAGTGAATCCGGTCGAGCAAGCATGTTAGACACTTCTTACCCGACTCGCTTATGATCAAGAAAAGGTGTGTTACCATTTGTTAAACAGTGGAAATATCATATATATATAAACATTACTAATTCATTTTATTTCATTTTTCTACATCATAGTTAAGTTCCCAAAATACGTGCACTTTACGATTTAGTGGAATAAGAGTTCAAAACACACATAATCCCTCTCACCTTTCTAGCACCCATACATAACCCACATAACGTCTACGGAGCCTCTAAAGGTACATAAGATAGTTATCATAATGCCGATGACAAGGCCCCGGCTATACCTTAAACGTGGTAAAAATATGCACAAGAGATACAATACACGACCCCAGGATGAAATGGGGCTCACCAAGACCGCTGAGAAGAGGATGCACCACTAGCTGCGATCAACAATGTCTGCTATGGAACCACCTACATCCATTTAAAGATGTAGCACCCCCAGCAAAAAGGACGTTAGTACTGTCGAATAGTACTAGTATGTAAAGCTAAAATACCATCTCAATATAATGAACAATAATACAAGGGGAAAATTAATCATAAGTTCAATAAGAGCTTCGCAATACTAGAACATCAAGTAAGGGTCACATAAGTTCTCAATGAATTTCCATCTTATTAGGTTGGTAACCTTTAGTGCCATGTGCCATAATCCACTATGCCATCGTGTTCTTACACGGAGTCCTATCTCGACCCGATGGGCTAGGTCATCTCATTTGAGACATCAACCGTATCCACAATTTCAATCATCGCTTCCGGTACAACTAACACCATGTGTGCGACATGGCATCCGATCACGGCCCGATCGGCTAGGCCATCTCATTTGAGACATCATCCTTTCAGTCAATCATCTCACTTCACATTTCTTTCCCATCTTTCGATACATTGGCACGAATGGCCTTATTTACTAAGTCATTCTTGGCACTTAGCCGTATTTTACAATTCAAGTTTCCCTTTTTACACATTCAATAACATTATCATCAACAACAATAAGGCATATCATGTAAAGCATTTGTGCACATAAGGTAAATACTTGTAAAATCCTAAGCACATAGAAGTCTTTCATACAAATTAGCATAACAACCTTTATTCGATTTTTGACATGCAGTGTTAATCTTTCTTAGCACATATTCCACATTTTTACGCATATCCTCGAAGAGCAAGATAGAATGATAAGCATTTAGTGCAATTACTGAACATATATCATTTAACATAACACATTTGGGATAGTCAATTATAGTATGATCAATCTGGGGACTTACACCAATTTCACGAACACCAGGGGTTTCGATTATAAGAAGAAGGGGGCTTAGCCATACATACCTCAATTGAGCTTCTTAAAACTTAACATGTTCTGGAATTAGAAACTTCAATCTATTTTAGCAATATAGCAAAAATTAGGAAAACGATCATAATCCTAGCTCACTTGAGCATTCTATCAAACACTATGTGTTTATTAAGGTTTTCTTGGCCCTTTTTATGAAATACTACACCAACAGACACCCCATTCTTTTCCATATTTTACTCACAACCTCCCTGCATACCTTAAGAACACATGCATGCAAGGTAATCACCTTCATCCCCATGAATTACCTCACTAATGGCCCATTATAGTTCTATTTTGGAATTAAGAGCTTGGGTGATAGAAGCTTACCTCTTGGGAAGGATACCTAGGTGCCTCTCTTGATAATATTCAAGGTGGTTAAGCAAGAATTGAGGAACAATTGATGAAGACCACTTTCTCTCCCTAGGGTCCTTTTCCTCACTCTAAACTATCAGAAAATAGGTTCAAAATGGCCTAATGTGGCACACAATAGAGTCGGGTTTAAAAATGATAAAATAGGAGCCCCGACACATATCTACGGTCGCATATGCGACCGCATAATGCTTCTGCGGCCCGCGAATGGACCATATAATTGCCCTCAACCCTTGGCATTTTTCTACTTTGGTCTGTGACCAGTTTGCGGTCCGTAGACCTGTTCTGTGGTCGCATAATGCGCGTCAGAACTCCCACATGACAAATCTCAAAGTTGGATATTAGATCAAAGTGCGGCCCGCGAAATAGTTCAGCGATCGAATAATGGGCAGCAAAAATGACATCAAAATTGGCCAAAAAGACTGCCTCACTCTGCGGCCATTCTGCGGTCTGTAGAGTGATGTGGGCCGGAAAAATGCCTTTTCTGCAAAATATTTTCCTTTATCTTTTTAACGCACTGTTCAATCCAAAAAGTCCGAACCGAAATACCATTAACCCCTGAGCCTACTTTAGCACCACGGAACTCGGGTTTTTAGAAAAAAATTTACGGGGCCTAACAGTCGAGCGGCATATTAATTGATTATTTAAATTATCTATTATTGTTAGTCGTAAATGTTCATGTTTTCATTTTCGTTTCTTCAAAGTGTTAGGATCACCTAGTCGTAGAGACTAGGGTGTTGTCATGACAAATTCACGAAGGGAGAATTTGGATCGTGACACTGATGCAGCCTGGAGTAGCATACGTATGGACTTCATAGAAGGGCTACCAAAGTCTCAAGGGAAACCATTTATTTGGGTGGTTGTGGATCGGCTTACAAAGTATGCTCATTTTATAGGCCCATCTCATCCTTACTCTGCAAATGAGTTGGCCAAAGTTTTCATGGAGCAGATCTACAAGCTACATGGACTGCCAGAAGACATCATAAGTGATAGAGATCCTATTTTTACAATTAAACTTTGGCAAGAATTGTTTGCCATGTTAGGAGTAAGTCTCAATACTTCAACAGCCTACCACTCTCAAACAGATAGCCAAACTGAAATAGTGAATAGGTGTATGAAAACTTACTTGAGATTTGTTCAGATTCCCAAAAGGACTATATGCACTACTTGGGAGCAATTGAATGGTGGTACAATACCACATTTCACTCTTCCATACAGTTTACACGATACGAGGCATTATATGGTCAGCCTCCTCCCTTGCACTTGCCTTATGCTGCTGGAGATTCACGTATGGAGGAGGTTTGGATAGAAGCCTACTCACGAGGGAATTCAGGGTACAACTTCTGAAATACCACCTAAAGTGGTCTTAATAGACGATGGAGAACCAAGATAATAAACATAGGTCAGATAGACAATTCAAAGAGGGTGATCGGGTATATGTTAAGATCAAACCTTACAGGCAAATCACTATGTCAGGAGGACAATTCTCTAAACTCTCTGCTAGATATTATGGGCCATATCAGATACTACATAAGATAGGAAATGTCGCCTACAAACTCTCCTTTCCTTCTCAGCTACAACTGCACCCAATATTTCATGTTTCTTAGCTCAAGAAATGCCATGAGCTGCCAGAAACAACCTCTCATCCCCCTATAGTCGAGTTGTCAAGCCCTTACTGTCCTCAGCCACACAAGATCTTGAAAATGCGTATGATTCAAAAAGAAACATGGTTGTGGCTTAGGTTCTAGTGCAATGGGACCAATTGCTATCTGATCGAGCTACATGGGAGAATTATTCAGCTTTGAAGACTCGTTTCCCTCTTTACCTTCCTTAAGAACAAGGAGCTCTCGACGGAGGGGACCTGATGCATTTGGAATTCACTTCAGCTTGCGAAGCTAGTACATGAAGCTTAAAAGAATATACGTAGCCGTTAGGGATCAATTAATGTCAAGTAGAGTTAAGTTTATTAGTTAAGCAGTTAAGTCCCTTCTAAGTTTCTTGAGTAAGTTTGATAAATTATAATTAGACCCGTAGATTTAATCCACTACAACACTTTTAGTTCTTGTCAAGAGTTAGTTACAAGTTCTTGTCCGGTAGTGTATAGTGGAGGCTATATGTAATCATCAGTGAATATGAATTGAAAACCTATTTTAATTTTTGCTCTAATTTAATTTCCTTAGCTTTTACTTTTCCTTTTCTTTTCACCGTTTCATTGCCGCCAGCATCAATTCCATTTCTACCTTGTTCTTCTCCGCAGAAAGAAATCCAAGGATGCACAGGAACTCCCTTGAATCAAGAATCACAGTATTGGGGCTTCAAACTTTGAACTAACTGATTCTAAAGTTTCTTTCTCTGCTAGAAAGATTTCTTTTTCTTAGCTTCAATCACAGCACATGTTGCGTTCCCTTCCCCCACAATCCCTTTAACTTTTGTTTTATTTTCTCCTAATGCCTATCACTTTGCTGATGGGTTAACGCCCATTTACATACTCTTTTTTTTTTTTTTACAATTTACTTAACTACCCATATTTTTAACGAGAAATATTACATTCTTTCTTAAATTATGTGTCGTGATTTCATAGTTATGTCAAATTATTTATTATTTAGAAGTTTAAAAATAAATTAATTAATTTTTTTTATTCTAACTTTAATTATGAGTAGGTATTAAATGAAGAGATATTATATTAAGACATAAATAAGAATAAAATAATCAAAAACGTTCTTATTTGACATTTTTCTAAGGGATTAAGAGCGTTAGTAATTTTTGAAAAACAAGGAGAGTTGACCTTGGTAGGTGTGATCTCGAAGGAAACATCTTATCTATTATATTCATTTGATTAAATGTCAGATACACCGCATTCAAACCAACTCCGTACTCCTCCTTTCTCTCAAAATACATTTTTTCTATGTATTCATTTGATTTTTAATGTCAGATACACCGCATTCCAACCAGCTCCGATCCATACTCCTCCTCTCTCTCAAAATACAGTAATGGATGTTCCATTCGAAACATTTATTTCTGAATACATGTGGAGTACCAAGGATCCTGACTCCCTTGCTATTAAGCTTTCTATATTTATCTACTCTTCTGACATTGATTTCCGTGAAAAGTGTGTTGTCTTCCTAAGGAAGTTGCTCACTGATGATAATGACTTGTCCAGTTGGTGGAATCTAAATGAGTCAACCCAATCCACCATCAAAGCTATTCTCCTATGTGTTATGTACAATTTAAGGATGCTGCAAGTTTTCCCAAAGAACAATGTCAAACTAAAAATAGATTAGATTATCATTGATACATGAAACAACCAGCAAAAGTCTTTTTCCTAACTGCACCTTTACAAGGGGGTTACATACAATTAAAATCTTTCACCTTGCCTAGGTTTAATATGCCTTCAATTTTAAAAGTTTGGTTTTTTTTCCACAGAGAAAATACTTGAGTAGTTTCTTTATCAGGCTACTCATCTTATTGCATTTGCTTGATTTCTTTATGTAATCATACTCTGAGAAGTTGGTTGGCTATATATGGCTTCATTTGCTTTGTCATAACGCTTGTTCCCAATTGTTCCTCAGTAACTTGTGGTTTTCTGCTACATGAGGCAAATTAAGGATGTATTGTGTAACATCACTTCTGGAATTTTGTACAATTAGTAGTAAAGTTTTATCTATTGGCTTCAACAATGTGTTTCTGGAAAATTTTATTTTGACATTATTTTGGTTGCAATAAGAGATCTCTTGCTGACTTTACAAGATCATTAAATGATTGTAATATATGAGATCATAGAGGAAGTAATTATGACTGAATTTCAGGGGATGAATCTAAAGTTTACCCTTCAAATAAAGTTTGGAAAAAAATCATAAGGCTAAAGATTTGATAGATGCGACGTTACTCCTCCATTGAGTTGCTGATGCCAACTAATTTGATCTTTTTACTTTCTTTTGGCGTTTCTATAGGCATCTTCCACTAGAGCTCTCTGCTTCTTTTGTGTGCTCGGCAAGCCAGAAACTTCGATATCTTACCTAGATGGAATAGTTAGCAAACTGCTTGTACTTCTACAGGTACGCGAATATAGAGGCACCAAATTGTAGGTACTTCACTGCTGACAAGGGCCAGAGACTAATGATGTCTTTTTCGACCTTTTGTTGCTTGAAATGCAGAATGACAAACCAATAGTCCAACAACAAGCATTAACTGCATTAGCTAGTGTATGTCGTTCGGTTAAGGTATTAATTGGTGCATTTCTTTTTGACTCAGTTCTATTTCTACTGATATCATGAATCATGAAGATTAATATTTTATACGTCAACAGGAGCACTTCGGAATCTACTATGACACTGTTATGTCACACTTGAAAACTGTCCTGAGGAACACAGATCTGAAATCTAATCTCATTCTTCGACCCGCAATAGAGTGCATAAGCTCTGTTGCGATGGCTGTTGGCAAAGAGAAATTTAGGGGCGACGAAAAGCAGGTCTTCTACAAATTATGCCCCACTATTGAACACGTATATTGGTTCCATTGATTGAACACCCATATTGATGCCATTGATTGAACACGTACATTGATTCCATTGATTGAACACACATATTGATGCCATTGATTGAGCATGTATAATGACACCATACTAATGGGATACTGAACACATCTTTTTGGGTTCCATCTTGTCTCCGTGTGACCTATAGGTCACGGGTTCAAGCCGTGAAAGCATCTACTAATGCTTACATTAGGGTAGACTGTCTATATCACACCTGCGGATCCTGCATGAACGTGGTATGTCTTGTGCACCCGGTTGCCCTACTCATGGGATACTGAACACATAATATTGATGCTATTGGTCGGGATTGGTTCGTTCTTGTTTTATTTGTTATGCTTTGTCAGATGGCTTTACTGTAGTCAAACCATAGTATAGATTACTCTTATTTCAGTTATTACATCTTTCAGCAATTATGTACAACTAAATAATGTCAGGGATACCTTTTTTCCTCTCCTGGAATATTCTTTTTCTTGTCTTTGTCTTGGCATGCGCTGGTGTGAGCTTATTTCCTTTTGTCATTTCTCAACATAGAGCTTACTTTTTATTAATTTCCTTTCTGTTGTTGTCATTAAAGGTTATGGAAGTGCTTATGTCATTACAAGCGAAAGGGGACGGTCCTCTTATTATTTACTTGCTAACAGTATGTGTTAATCACTTATTTTAATATCAAAGTTTCTTTTTGGATTGGCCTCTCTTTATTTTCTTTTTTCATTGCAGTCATATACTAGAATTTGTCATTGCCTTGGAAAGGATTTTCTTCCTTATATGAGTGCAGTCATGCCCTTTTTTATTCAATGTGCTCAACTTGAACCTGCTATGACCATCTCTACACAGTCGGACTATGGAACTAATGAATTAGATGATAATAGGTAAGCTTTTATCATTGAGGTTTGACTTTTTCCAAGTTCATTTAGGTTTCTTTTTCTTGGTTGAGTTGTATAGATGAACTATGTCGTGTATAAACGGGCATCCAAAGGGTCTTATAAAGATCTGGGACTCTGTTCCACCTATTGCTTAAGGTTTTAAGCTGGATGCTCAAATTCTTTCAAATAATATCAGAGCCGTATTCTCTCAGTCGTATATCTACATTGGTGATAAACATGATTCTAACCAATAGGTATTGGATTAGCTAACCGGCAGTATACAAGATGGAATCTCTCGGTGTATACTATTTGCATATGATTCTGCATTAACTGATGAAACTAGTAAGGATGCTGGCCAAAAGCTTGAACTACGGAGTAGCACTCTAGAGAGAAAGGATGTTATATATGATAAGTAATCCATCATCAAAGCCTCTACTCACTATGTTTTGCACATGCTGCTGACTCAAAGTCTGAGTTGGATTACCAAATCCTAATTTCAAATTCTTCCGATGCACCTGTTTCTGCCTTACTCAACAACGGTTAATTAAATAATCACTTCTTTTGAATATGATTAATATTTGGTTCTTTCTTTGGATTTATCTAGTAGTAAGACTTCTAGGAGAGGTGGTTATTATGGATTACCTTGGATCTTACTTAAGCTTCCCATCTTGTAGTATAGAGAAAGTCAAGAAACGAGATGTTCTACAGGTGAAAGCTAGAGGCTGTGCTATGCTATGCCGTTGTGCTGAAAAATTAAAGGAAGACTTCCACCCATGGATTTCTCAGGTTGACATGAATGATCACCTGCATGTTTTTCTTTTTCTCATGTGCTGTTGAGTGAAGTCAAATTAAACAACTGACATCATTGGTGCATGAAACAGGTTGTTTCAATTTTTGTTCCGCTTCTGAAATTCTATACCCGCAATGATGTCAGGATATATGCTGTTAGCGATGAGAATTCTCGTGATTTCATATGGTTTCTTTGTTTTCATGTAAATTTTCCTGTGGCTGAAGCAATTTTCTTATTTTTGCTGTCTCAAGCCATGTCCCTCCTGTTGAGTTCTGCTAAGCTAGCTGTTGAGAAAGGGATTGCTCAAGGCGGAAATGAGTCATATTTCACAAAGTGGTCAGACTATATAGTACTGGCTTTGGTAGAGGCTTTGCATAAGGTTGTCTTAACATCAGTATATGTTGTTTCTTTTTCTCTTTTTTCAGTTGGTAAATTTTTTAAGTTTGGTCGATTTGGATTAAGAGAAAGTGACACTTAATATGCTATCTCACGCAGGAGCCTATGACAGAAATATGTGGACGCATGTTGTATGAATTGAATAATTGCCTGCAGGTTAGCAAGTTTTTTCCTATTGATCTAACTGTTGCCTATACATTCCCACACAATAAATAACTCCAATTTTTATGGTCACGTCGATATATGACTAAATATCTAAACAAAACACACGTCCAAACTCATATAAGTTATTATATTCTACTAAAAGTAAAAGAAAGCTTAGTACAACTCTTGTGTAGATTTGTCTTATGTATGTGAACACATGCAGAATTAATACCAACAAAGGCATGGTTAAACCATAATAAAATGCTTAAAGTGGTGTTTGAATCAAATTTACGACAGAACGTAATCACAAAAGTTCTCTTGACATGACTAGGTAAGACTAATGAGTGTGACAGAAAGATTATTAAATTTTTATTAGATGGACTCCGTAGGAAAACCTTATTTCAGCACATCTCTGTTAAGTCAACTTATGAAAATTATTTTCAATGTTTTCTTAGTAGTGTCAAAGCAAGAGACAACAACAGTGGCAGAATGCAAGTAAAAACGGCAAAAGAAGTATTTCTGTTATAATGATCCTTTTGTAGTACATATCTTCAGATATGTGGACCACTTCTCACTGAAAGTCAGGTTCGTAGCATCGTCAATGAGATAAAGCATGTCATTACAGAAAGTTCAAACAGAAAAACTGAACTGAGAGAGAGAGAGAAAACAGAAGACTTTGATGCTGAGGAAGCTGAATTATTGAGTGCGGAAAGAAATCAAGAAGAAAGAGTTCTCAGCTATGTACGTATGTTCTATATAAGAATAAACTTCAGACATTAAGCACACAATGTTGTCTTTCTACAAGCATCTCACTTTGAATCTACCTTAATTCTCAGATCATACTATCCTTTTTATTAGGTTGGTGAAATATTGCGGACATTGATCAAATCTTTCAAGGCTTCTTTCTTGCCTTTCCTTGACGAGTTGTCTCCATATTTACTACCTATGTGGGTAAGTTATAACCAATATAATCTTAACATTCTTGGTTGTTTATATCTTATTACTTCCCGCATTCAATCTCTTGCTTTTTGAAGGCCAAGGAGAATACAACCAACGAGAGATGTATATCTATTCTCATCTTTGATTCTCTTGTGGAGGAGTGCCCTGAAGCAGCTCTAAAGTAGGTCTATATATTTGTATTGGGTTTTTCTTAAATTGGGTTCCAAAATTGACAATTGCATCATGTGAAAATTAGGTACTACGATGTATGTCTTCCTTTAGTTTTGGAAGCAAGCAATGACGAAGACCCAAATGTTAGACAGGTTTGTACATCTCAATGGTTGCAAAAGCTTTCAGTCAACTTGCGTCTGCTATTTGTGCTTAGTGCTTACATTGATGTTTTGTTCAGAATGCTCTTTATGGGCTTGGCCTTTGGGCGGAATATGGTCCGTCTTTTTTCAAACCTTTTGTTGGAGGTATGATATTGTTGAATGTGATATCGAGATCCTTTTCATCATGGAGAAGGGAATAAGAAGTGATATGTTTGTTGTGCTTACTTAATCTTTTGACCTGAACCAGAGGCACTTTCAAGGATCTATGTTGTTCTTACGCATTTAAAAGCTCGTGAACTTGAAAATGAAAGTGCATATGATAATGCTGTTTCTGCACTTGGTAAGATATATCAGTTTCATGGTGAAAGTATCGACTCAGCCCAGGTATATGTCCTTTTTTTGGTTATGCATTCTTATCTTTTATTCTCTTGTTTTTATGTTGTTCTCGTAACTCTTAGATACCCCTAACTAATTCCTTTTACTAGTAATCACATGCGAAAAAGGAAGATTTCACGTATTATTTTGCATACATGTATTCTGAGATTCTTTCTCCTTTTTCAGATTATACATTCGTATACAGATTTCTCAAATTTTTGTCCTTCCAACTGTAAACTACAGTTGAAGGTGGTTCAGACAGTAGAAAAGGAACTTTAGACACTTTCATATGTTAAGGAAATTAATTGCAAATATTTGCTTCATGTGATTACTGTGTTGTTTGTTAATACCTTTTGATAAGGTTTTGTTTCATTGTGAATTGCTCATCCATTTAATTTGGTAAAACATAATATTCTGGTCTGTATAGATGAAATGATGCTCCTCCAATGTACTTTCCCATAATTCTTATTCCAACTCATTTGGTAGGTTATTCCAGCTTGGTTGAATTGCCTGCCTATAAAAGCTGATTTGGTTGAAGCCAAACTTGTTCACGAACAGATATTTTCAATAGTCGAAAGGTACTGGATTCTTTTGGGCTAGTTTTATCCTCATGTACTCTTACTTTACTATTTCAAGTCTTGGTTTTGTTACCTCAGCAATATCGGTCAATTGCTTTTTGTGGTTGTTTTTTATTACTTTATAGTATTCCTGCATCAATATGATTTATCAAACTTCTTTACCTTGTTGTATAACAAAAAATGAGAACATTACAAATGGCAACATATGATTTGAAACGTCTTCCCCAGATAAACTTGTTTGTTTGCCACACAAAATGTTTCAAGATAAGGATAGTGCAGCTGCAATAGTTTTTGCGTGAATGCACGAGAGAAAAGTCTATTATTGATATTCTATGTTACCATGAGCCCTATTTATATGTTTACATAACACATAACCTACTCCTATTACATAAGAGAGTAGGACTAATTACATATATAAATCATATGTATCGAACTTGTTACATATGTAGCTAATACGAGGACCAGTGAGGGACTTGGTGAAAATATCTGCAAGCTGATCATTCGACTTCACAAACTTTGTAGCAATATCTCTCGAAAGTATCTTTTCTCTACCAAATTGACATCCAATCTCAATGTGTTTAGTTCTCTCATGGAACACTGGATTTGACGCAATATGAAGAGCAGCTTGATTATCACACACAAGTACCATCTGGCTGACCTCACCAAATTTCAACTTTTTGAGCAACTGTTTGATCCAAATTAGCTCACATGTCGCCATAGTCATTGCTCGATATTCTGCTTCTGCACTAGACCGAGCAACCACATTCTGTTTCTTGTTCTTCCAGGACACTAAATTTTCTCCTACTAAGACACAATATCCTGACGTAGAACGTCTATCAGAAGGTGATCCTGCCCAATCAACATCTGAGTATACAACGATCTGCTCATGGCCTCGATCCTCAAACAATAAACCTTTGCTTGGAACTGATTGTATATACCGAAGAATGCAGACAACTACATCCCAATGACTATCATAGGGAGAATCCATAAACTAACTCACAACACTCACATGAAAAGAAATGTCAGGTCTAGTCACTGTGAGGTAATTTAATTTACCAACCAACCACCTATATCTTGTAGGATCGCTAAGAGGCTCCCCCTGTCCTGGCAGAAGTTTAGAATTCGGATCCATCAGAATGTCAACAGGTCTACAACCTGTCATTCCTGTCTCCTCAAGAATATCTAAGGCATACTTCCGTTGTGAGATCACAATACCTTAGCTAGACTGAGCTACCTCAATAACCAGAAAATATTTTAATCTGCCCAAATCCTTAGTCTGAAAGTGCTGAAAGAGATCTTGCTTCAACTTACTAATATCATCCTGATTATTGCCAGTAATAACAATATCGTCAACATAAACGACCAAATAAATATAGAGATTTAAAGCAGAATGTCGATAAAACACAGAGTGATCAGCTTCACAACGAGTCATGCCAAACTCCTTAATAACTGTGCTGAACTTACTGAACCACGCTCGAGGAGACTGCTTTAGACCATAGAGGGACCGACGCAACCGACATACAAGGCCACTAGACTCCCTTTGAGCAACAAAATCAGTTGGTTGCTCCATATAAATCTCATCCTCAAGGTCACCATGAAGAAAAGCATTCTTAATGTCCAAATGATAGAGAGGCCAATGGCGAACAACAACTATGGGTAGAAAAAGGCGGACTGATGCTATTTTAACCACGGGAGAGAAAATATCACTGTAATCGAGCCCAAATATCTGAGTATACCCTTTAGCAACAAGACGAGCCTTAAGTCGATCAACCTGTCCATCTGGACCAACTTTGACTGCATACACCCAACGACAACCAACAGTCGATTTACCCGAAGGAATAGGAATAAGCTCCCAAGTACCAATCATATGTAAAGCAAACATCTCTTCAATCATAGCTTATCGCCACCCTGGATGAGACAGTGCTTCACCTGTAGACTTAGGGATGGAAACAGAGGACAAAGATGATACAAATGCACAATAGGGTGATGACACACGATTGTAACTTAAACCGACATAATGTGGATTAGGATTAAGTGTGGACTGTATACTTTTTTGTAGTGCAATCGGTTGACTAAGAGGAGACAAGTCCGTAGTATTAGCAGTGTCAGGTGCAGGATGTGAATCAGCTGGACTTGATGCTGGGCGCAGACGACGATGATAATTCAGGAGTGGTAGAGTCGTAGAAGGTTGAATTGGACTAGGTGGTGGCACTGGAGCTATAGGTGGTAGAGCTGCAACTGGAGCTATAGAGGAAGATGAATGGGAGATAGTAACTGAATCTCCAAAGACGGAACTGGTTGCACCTCAGAAATATCTAAGTTATTACCTGGACCCGTGAAGTATGATTGGGTTTCATAAAAGGTAACATCAGCAGACATAAGATATCGTTTGAGGTCAGGAGAATAGCATTGATATCCCCTTTGCGTTCTTGAGTAACCCAGAAATACGCACTAAGATTACGAGGAGCTAACTTATCTTTTCCTAGAGTAAGGTTATGAACAAAATACGTGCTCCCAAAGACACAGGGTGGAAGAGAGAACAAAGGTAAGTGGGGAAACAGGACAGAGAATGGAACTTGATTCTGGATAGCTGAAGATGGCATACGATTAATAAGATAGCAAGCTGTAAGAACTGCATCCCCCCAAAAACGCAACGGAACATGAGATTGTATGAGTATGGTACGAGCAGTTTCAATAAGATGCCTATTTTTTTTTCCAGCTACCCCATTTTATTGTGATGTGTACAAACAAGATGTTTGATGAATAATCCCATGAGAGTTTATAAACTGCTGAAATGGGGAAGACAAATACTCTAGAGCATTATCACTATGAAATGTGCAGATAGAAACCCCAAATTGATTTTGAATTTCAGCGTGGAAGGTATAGAAAATAGAAAACAACTCAAATCGATTTTTCTTCAAAAATATCCAAGTGCACCTTGAATAATCATCAATGAAACTGACAAAGTAGCGGAATCCCAAGGTAGAACTGACCCGACTAGGACCCCAAACATCTGAATGGACTAAAGTAAAAGGTGACTCTTCTCGATTATCAAGATGCCGAGAGAAATGGGAGCGTTATGCTTACCGAGCTGACATGACTCACACTCTAGGGTGGACAAGTGACATAAGCCAAGTACCATTTTCTTAAGTTTTCAAACTGGGATGTCCCAACCATTTATGTAATAAATCTGGTGGATCAGTAACATGACAAGTTATTGAAGGAAGACAAGATGTGAGTCCATGTGATTTTGCAAGGATAAGGTAATACAGTCCATCTGATTCATGCCCTGTACCAATAATCCACCGCGTATTGCGTTCTTGTATAAAAACAAGGTCATCAAGAAACAAAATAGTGCATTTAAGTAATTTGGCTAAGAGACTAACGGCAATGAGATTAAAAGGACTATTGGGAACATAAAGAACTAACTCTAAAGGTAAGGAAGGAAGTGGGCTTGCATGACCTATTTCAGTTGCCATGGTTTGAGATCCATTGGCCATTGTGACTGTTGGAAGAAATTGAGAATATGAAATAGTAGTGAAAAGAGATTTGTTACCAGAAATATGATCAGATGCACCTGAATCAATGACCCAAGAGTCAGAGGAAGAAGACGATTGAGAGACACAAGTCACACTATTAACTTTTTGAGCTACAAAAGCTATCTCAGAAGGTTTTTGGTTACGTGTTTTATACTGAAGGAACTCGATATAATCTGATAAAGACACCATATGAACATTCAAAGTATATGATCCAACAATATTTGAGATAAAAACATCAGATCTAAGTGACATTATAATGAACTTAAGAGAGATTAAAGCAAAATATCTGATGTATATTACCAATAGTGATGAGACACCCTCAAATCAAGCGATTAGAAACTGGAACCACACTATTATAATGATCGGACACTGTTTTGATCACCAAACTAGAGTAAGCTGGTATGATATTGTTAGTAGAGCTTCAGAGTGCTGAAAAATTTGTGTTGAAGACCTTCGGTTGATAGGTGCTGCTCTGACTTCTCAAATTTTCGTCGGAAGCAAATTGAAGTCAACAAAACGGTGGAAATTAAATGACTGAGGTCGGAATCGATAGGCAACCTTAGTATGTGAACAAGGTGGCCGGAAAAGTGACCAAAACAGTGACAAACCAATGCTTTCGGGGGAAAAACCACTGCTCTTGCTGGAAAACACTTCTCTGGTAATTGAGATACCACAAAATCTTGATGGGTCGAGTCCGAAGAGGCAGGCGACCAGCCCAGTAGAAAAACCAGACTTTAAATATGCCGGAAAACAACCTCACGCACTGGCGCATGAGGTGACACTCTTGCCGGAACCCTAACTTCAGGAGGCGCGTGACGGCGCGTGTGAAGTTTTCTGACGGAGATCTTCACTAGGGTTTGGTCGCCAGTGACAGGAGAACCTTGTAGTGGTGTTGGAATTTGCACAAACCCCGCTGAAACTCAGATTGACGTAAACAGCTGCTTAAGTCACCGGAAAATTTCACGGTGATGACTGATTTCTTCCCGAATGTCGTTGGAATGACGTACAACGATAATTATCTCACCAATGCTCTGATACCATGTGAGAATGCACAGGAGAAAAATATATTATTGATATTCTATGTTACAATGAGCCCTATTCATATGTTTATATAACACATACCTACTCCTATTACATAAGGGACTAGGACTAATTACATATATTCATATAATTATTCTAACAGTTTTGATACACTCTGGTATAAAAAAAATTCAATAGGTGGGGGAAGCCAATTAATACAGATGATAATTGACTTCTCTGATGTCGCGATCCAACTTGACAAAAGCATCTTGCCGGTAGTTGTTACTGTGTTTTTAATAAGCAAATTAAACATTAACATGAAGTTTTTAAACTCTAATATGTGTCTCATGTATTAACGCATTTTTTGTCTTCTAATGTTAACCAATTTTCTCACTTGCAGGTGGGACAGAGAACTGCTAGGTCCCAACAACCAATACCTTCCAAAAGTTGTTTCAGTTTTTGCAGCGGTCAGTTTGAAATCAAACTATTAGATGCTAGATTGAGTTGTTCATTTTTGATAAATATAATGATTTTGCAACTGTGATTCTTTTACTTATTATGTGTAACCAAAGTATTAAAACGTTATGAAATTTTTATCAAAGTAACCTCTATATATATGTAGCCATCCGTGATTGAAAGTTGATTCTTCCTAGGTCCTACGTGATGGAGAGGATCTTGTTACAGAAGAAACTGCAAAACGCATGATTAAGCTTTTGAGGTATTTTCAGAAAACATTAGCAGCAACCACCTGGGCATCAGCATGTTCATTGCTATTACCTCAACAGGAGATGGAGTTGGAATCCATTCTATCACTTAAGGAAGATGCTAACTTGTCATCAGTACAATGAAACCTAAAGTCCAATGAACTTGTGCGAATCAATCATTTTGATGCTTGATTCTTTCACAAATATCATTCTCTTATGGAGAAACGTTTTTGCCAAAGTTCAGGTCTAGTCATTTTCTTTTATTGTTGTTTCTTAAATTACATTGATTACAGTTTTTGTTTCTTTATTTCTGATATTTTTGTTGCCATTTGTTTCTACATTCGTTTTGCAACCCTCTATTGTAAAACAACATAATGTAGTACAACAACAATAACAATAATAAGCCAGTAATTTCTCACAAGTGGGGTCTGGGGATAAGATGTATGCAGCCTTATCCCTACCCGTAGAGAGGCTATTTCCGATAGATCCTCAGCTGGAGAACGGATGAAAGAAGAGAAGAAGAAACAAAAAAAAATGTGGTGGCCACAAGTAGGAATAAAACAGCATAATGTAGGAGGAAATTATCCTTTCATTGTGTCCTGGTAGAAGCTCCCTCGTGTTCAGGAGAATCCTTCTTTCGTTGTCTTTGAATGTGGATAAAAACAACAAAATCTCTGAAAGTGTTGAAGATGCAAGCAGCTTTGTGCTGAAATCCCTTAAAAGGCAAGCCAAGCGATTACTTATGACAATGTTCCATCTTGTAATTTTTGAGGGACTTATATTTAAGAGCTTTGAGTTATAAAAACTCATCATCTTTTATGTCCCGTTTCCTCAACTGAAATGAGACCAATTCCACATTCCACAACTAATGTTGACTTTCCTTTTCAACTTGACCTCCGGGCAACTACTTTTTCTTTTTCTTTTATGTCAGATTTAAGACTAGAAGACCTTTCGAACAGATTATAGATCTTAAAGATCAAATAATTGAATAAAAGGAAATGTGAGCTACCGGAGAATATAAAATAAAACAACTTGTATGGCAAAATGTCAATGCCACAAAGATCATTGACATTCTTGTTCATTGCATTTTAGTAGCTACAGCAGGTGGTGCAGTAATGTTTAGCAAGAAACGAAATTAGCAAACTTGTTGTGCCAATAATCCTAGAGGTCTTGTTGTCCTGAGTTATTTCTTCATTTTGATTTGGTCTATTTGTCCTATCCTTTTTGTGTATCCAAAAGGGTCAGTTGACTAACTAAGCCCATATTATGCACCTCCTACAAATGGAAATGGTGTAGACCATGTTGCCTTTCCTCTCTTTACCCTCTATGAGGGATGTTTTCGTGTTTATCATAGACCGTTTCTTGACCACTTGATGCCCCACTTGTATGTCAAAAATACTGCTCCCTCCGTGTCACGACCCAAATTTAGATCATGACCAGCAATTAGGAGCAAGCGTCCCTACGTAAGGCTCATCGGTATTTTACAGAAAATCAAACAGAATTTCCCCGTTATAGGACTATACAAAAGGTTTCATGTCTCGTAAACAAATAACAACCAATCAATAATCATCTAAATCAGTCACAATCTTCGCCAACTAACCAAAAACGAGTTTTCACCAACATTACCAACATAACAATACTAAACCCATCTCAACAATACAGAAAAGAAGTGCAATACTAGTATATTGTCCAATATAACGAATGAATACTCATGACACTGATAAAAATGACTACTGAGCGACTCTAAAAGTTCAAAAAAAAAACGATAACATAATTAAACTCTTCGCCCACGCGAACAAGAATGGGGCTCACCGGGAACAATCAACCCGTGTACTATAATTAACGAACTCGCTCGCGTTAACTGTTGTCTCTGTAAAAAAAAAATAGCGGGAAGTGAGTCGCCAGCTCAATGAGTAATAACACTTAACTACAACCATTTTTAACTGGGGACAAGTCATAAAACATGTTAGTGTCACGACTCAATTTAGGATCATGATCGGCGCTTAGGAGCAAGTGCCCCTAAGTGAGCCTCATCGGTATTTACAGAATATTGGACAGAGTTTTTCCTGTTTTAGAACTATCCAAAGATTTTCTGTCTCATAAACAAATAACAACCAATCAATATTCACCTAAATTAGTCACAATAATCTTCACCAACTAACCAAAAACGAGTTCTCACCAACATTACCAACCTTACTAACATAATAATACTAAACCCATTTATAAAATACAAAAAGAAAGTGCAATACTGTAACTAGTCCAATATAACAGATAAACACTCATGACACTATAAAAAATGACTGTGGAGCGACTCTTAGATTTCAAAAAAAAAAAAAAGACGATAATAATAAATAAAATATTCGCCCATCCGAACAAGTGTGGGGCTCACCAGGAACTATTAACTTGTATTCTCTAATTAACGAAATTCTCACTCGCATCAATTATTGTCTCTGTAAAAAAAGAATAGTGGGAAGTGAGTTGCAAGCTCAGTGAGTAATAACACTTAAGCACCACAACCATTTTTAATTGGGTACAAGTAAGAAAGCATGCTATTATATTAAACATAAAATATCATAAGAATGCTCTTTCAGAAACAATAACCAATAATCAGTCTCATCATGTGTTTCCTGTAATATAAATCAATTGACAATTCGATAATAAGCTCGTTAAACAATGTGTAATATCAATATTTATGTTTGGGAGGTTTCCAAGAAAGGATCATGTAATCTGTATCATTGTGTGGACCCCTTCGTAAAAGGAGCCAAATTTAACTGTAGGTCTCTACTCGAGGAAAAACTGTAACTATATGCTAGTTCTACCTTCCCACTAGCAAGAGCTATAACTATACTCTATAATCTTTAAATACAAGGTGCACCAGGTCTAACGAGTCTCTTGTCTTTGTAATTAGTTAATACTCGTATAAAAAATATTCTTAAAACAGTACAGGGCATTTCAATTCTTATCAATCAAGTAATTTCATTCGATAACAGTAATTTCAAGTAACAGTAAGAATATCTGGTAATAACGAGAATATTTAAAACAACAGTAATCATCTCAAATAACCAATTTCAGTATCATATCGAGTAAAGGATTTGTTCCACATGCAAACTCAAAATAATCAGTAACATATTCATATTAAAAATCATTTATAAATCATGCAAGTTATGGAAACACAAATTGCGATAAGATTACTACTCACAATACTCGTGCCGAAATATTAATTTGTCGCTGTGAGTACTTCGTTCGACTTCTTCAACTACATATATCGTTACAAAACCAATCTATGTATCAACAGCACTAGTACTTGTATAGTCGGTTAAATTTAGTCAAATTTAATCGATTCTCATGAGCCAATTCCTTGGAGTTTAAACACTAATTTTTTTTACTTAATGTAAGAGTATGTGAATGAAAAAGAAGATAACTTATTTCTATGTTTGTCCTTATGTTGATGATACTACCATCTCTAGGACAGAAGGTTTTGACTGTCTTATTTGAAAAAAGAATATACTCTGCTGCGAAATTTCATAACTTCTCCTCCGGAATTAATGAATACAAGCACTCTGCTACAAGTATCTTGTCCATAGAAACTCCACGAGCCATTCTATTCCATTTTCTCATGTATATCTATAATTAACTAACCAACCAATAAACCAATAAATGATAGATTATATATTGAGTAAGGAAGAGAATCTGAAAAAAATTATCTAAGGTAAGTGGAATCCCAAATTACCTTTGTCACGGCCCAATTTAGGATCATATGATTAGCACTTAGGAACAAGTGCCCCCAAGTAAGCCTCATCGATATTTTACAGAAAATCGGACAGAGTTTCCCCTCTTTTTGGACTATCCCAAAAAATCTTCATGTCTCATATCAACAATCAAACATCCTAATATCATACCAAACAATTGACAACTTATCAATTAACCAAAACAAGTCTCCACCATTGCTAACAACCCACTAACAACAGGAAAGACTAATTTATCTCCAACTTTGATAATAAAGAACGATACTCAACATAAGACTATAATAACAAAATAATACTCATGACACTAAAATAAGGACTATGGAGCGAATCTAAGAGTTCAAAGAAAAAACTATAACAATAAATAAAATCTCCGCTCACGCGAACAAGTGCGAGGCTCACCAAGAACTATCAACTTGTGCGCTCTTATTAACGAAATCCTCGCCGGCGTCAACTGCTGTCTCTATAAAAAAATTAGCAGGAATGAGTCGCTAGCTCAATGAGTAATAACACTTAACCACAACAGTTTTTATTAGGGACATGTCAGAAAACATGCTAGTATCCCAAACAGAAAATAACATAAAAATGCCCTTTCAGAAACAATAATTAATTTTCAGTCTCATCATGCCTTTCTTGTAGTACAATACAATTAACAATTCAATAATATCCTCGATAACCACTGTATAATATCAATATTCACATTTGGGAGGTTTCAATGAATGAATCATGTACTCGGTATAACTGTGAATTTCTTCGCAAGAAGTAAAATATAATAGTAGTCCCTATTCGAGGGAAATCGGTAACAGTATGCTAGTTCTACCTTCCCACTAGCGAGGGCTGTAACAGTAATCGGTAATTACAAGGTGCACCAGGTCTAACGAACCCGCCGTTAGCTGCGGGATCCTTTAATATCTACTCCCATTTATACTTGTCTCTGTAATCCATATATACTCGTAGAAAATATTTTAAAATAATATAGGGCATTTCGGTTCTTATCAAATCATATAATTTCATTTCGATAACAGTAAATTCAATTAACGGTAAAACAGATCTACTGACAACGGAAATATTAAAAACCACGATAATCATCAAAATAACTATTTCGGTATCATATCGAGTAAAAGACTTGTCCCACATGCAACTCCAAATAATCGGTAATATATTTATATTAAAAATTATGTGTAAGTCATGCAAGTTATGAAAACACAAATTACGGTAAGATTACTACTCACAGTACTCGTCCCGAAATACCAAATGCTTCACCTCTAGCAACTAGTACAACTTCCTCAAATCAATCTATAGTTACATAATGTCGATCTCATGTTAATTTCCTTGTTTTAGCTAATTTATAGCTAATTTAGAATACTCAACCCTTGGATTTCATGTTTGACTCTTAATTCGTCAATTTATACTTATTCACGCTACCAGTAGTTGAGAATACTTCAAAACCTATTAAATACAACCTATTCATATGATATACCCAGTTAATTCACGGAAAAGTCTCATGAATTTCTCCATATTTCCTTAGTTTTATCTTTCAAATTCTTAATCTAATTCCAAAATTATATCTAATCAGCCCTATCACAATAATGTATATAAAATTTCATTGTCTTAAAAGAGGAAGAAATACATGTAACTATCTGGAGTGTATTGCTGAAACCCAAGAAATTGTATGCCAAAGATTAGATGAAACATGATCTTCGGCGCTAAAGAAACACCCGAGACTCTCTTTCTTTTGTTTTTCCCATTCGATGCTTTCTTCCTTTCCTTTTAGGGATTTTTCTTTTTTTTTTCTTCTTCTGAAACCCGTTGCTTCTGTCTGCGTTACCCCTTCCCCTAATCCCTTTCAATTTGGGAGATAGATGTTTGTTTTTTTCCTTTTTTTCTAACCCTTGTAACTTTGTCACGTTAACGGGCTAAGCCCACTTGTATTCTTTCTTCTTTTTGTTTTGTTTATTTAGTTTCATTGTTTGTTTGCTTTTTTTTTTTGTAGTTATTTTATTATAATAATAATAATTATTATTATGTTAATGACCAATACACCCTTATTAAAAAATATAGGGTATTACATCCTCCCCATCTTATGAATTTCGGTCCCCGAATTTAAGTCAAGTACATACCTGTAGAATAAAACAAATGGGGGTACTTGACTCGCATAGTATCTTCTATTTCCCAAGTAGCTTCTTCAAATGTATGAGTTCACCATAAGACTTTTATGAACTCAATTTCTTTTGACTGTAGCTTTCTTACTTGTCTATCAACAATAACCATCGGTTCCTCCTCGTAAGACAACTTCTCATCAAGCGGTATAGCAGGTGCTTCAAGTAGCTGAGATGAGTCTGATATACATTTCCTTAGCATTGAGACATGAAACACTAGATGAATAAAGGATAACTCAGGAGAAAGTTCCAAACGATAAGCCACAGCTCCCACTCGGTCCAGTATCTCATACGGTCCTATAAACCTGGGGCTCAACTTGCCTCTTTTCCCAAACCGCATCACACCTTTCATAGGGGAGACTCTTAGGAACACTTTGTCCCCAATTGTGAACACTAAATCTCTTCTTCTCTTATCAGCATAAGACTTTTGTCTACTTTGAGCTGCAAGCAATCTCTGTCTGATCAACTGGACCTTGTCCATAGCTTCTTGTACTAGGTAGGGTCCCAATAAGTTAGTATTACTAGCTTCAAACCATCTGATAGGAGAACGACATCTTCTACCATACAATGCTTCGTACGGTGCCATTTGAATACTGGACTGGAAGCTATTATTGTAAGCAAATTCAGCTAAAGGTAGATAAGCGTCCCAACTACCTCCAAACTCAAGAATGAAAGCTCTTAACATATCCTCCAAGATCTGTATAGTACATTTAGACTACCCGTCTGTCTGTGGATGAAATGCACTGCTAAGATCTACTCGTGTACCCAATGCTTCTTGAAAAGATTTCCAAAAGTGTGAGGTAAATTGTGATTCTCTATCAGAGATGATGGATATTGGAACTCCGTGAAGTCGGACAATTTCGCTCATAAATATCTATGCATACCTCACTCCACCATATATCGTCTTTACTGGCAAATAATGTGCTGATTTTGTTAGTCGATCTACAATTACCTACATCGAATCATAACCTCTAAGGGTTCGTGGTAGACCAATGATAAAATCCATAGTAATTCTTTGCCATTTCCACTCTGGAGTCTCAATTTGTTGTAACAGTCCCGCGGGTCACTGATGATCAGCCTTGACCTGCTGACAAGTCAAACAACTAGAAACAAAGTTAGAAATATCTTTCTTCATACCTTCCCACGAATAAAATTGCTTTAGGTCATGATACATTTTTGTGGATCCAGGGTGTAGTGTATTTAGAGTTGTGGGCATCTTCAAGAATATCATGTCTCAACCCATCTATGTCTGCTACACATAGCCTGTCACCCATTCGAAGAACACCATCACTTTTAACAATCATATCCTTGATTTTACCAGCTAAGGCCTCATCTCTGCATTTGCATAATCGTTCATCTTCATATTGGGTGGCCTTAATGCGCTCAACTAATGAAGACTTAGCCTGAGCACAAGCCAACAATGCATCTGAATTTCTGACACTAAATCTTATACCTGTATCTTCTAGTCTCTGAATATCTTTCGCCAAAAGTCTCTTTGCAGGAGCTACATGTGCCAAACTTCCCATAGATTTTCTGCTCAATGCATCCGCCACCACATAGGCCTTTCCAGGATGATATAAAATAGAACAATCATAGTATTTGAGTAGTTCCATCCAATGAAGCTGCCAAAGATTCAGATCTCTCTGCTGAAAGATATACTTCAGACTTTTATGGTCAGTATAAATCACACAAGTTTCACCATATAGGTAATGCCTCCAAATTTTTAGAGCAAATACCACTGCAGCCATCTCCAAATCATGTGTATGATAGTTTTGCTCGTGCCTTTTCAATTGTCTCGAAGCATAAGCTATAACACGAACATTTTGCATGAGAACAAATCCTAATCCTACCCTCGAGGAATCACAGATCACTGTAAATCCTCCAAAACCTTATGGTAAGCTAATATTGGTGCAGTTGTCAAACATGTTTTGAGTTTTTAAAAGCTCTCACATTCCTCCGTCCACTGAAACTTTACATTTTTCTGTGTTAGCTTAGTCAGTGGCGCTGCTATTCCGGAGAAATCCTGCACAAAACGTCTGTAATAGCCTGCTAAGCCTAAAAAGTTGTGAATCTCTATAAGAGAAGTAGGTCTGGGCCATTTATGCACAACTTCGGTCTTCTTAGGATCTACCATAATTCCATCTTTTGAAACAACATGCCCCAGAAATGATACTGAGTCTAGCAGAAATTCACACTTCGAGAACTTAGCATAAAGCCGAGGTTCTAGCAATGTATGCAACACAGTCTTGAGATGATCCTCGTGTTCTCCTTGGCAACGGGAATATATTAGGATATCATAAATAAATAATATTACAAATCTATCCAGAAACGGCTTGAACACCCTATTCATTCAATCCATGAATGCAACTGGAGCATTAGTCAGTCCAAAAGGCATCACAAGAAACTCATAGTGCCTGTATCGAGTTCTGAAAGCAGTCTTAGAAATATCTTCATCTTTGATTCTAAGCTTGTATATGGCCAAAATCGGGGAAGTCCGATTTTAGACCCTCCATGACATCCCAAGCACGGTTTCGAGGGGCTCGATGCACAGTCTGAGGATCAAATCCAAAGTACTTCCCTCGAGAGAGCATATCGAGGACTCATCACAACATACATCCAGGCAATATGAAAATCGATGACCGTCATGGAAAGGCGAGAATTCCCAAGGGCACGTGGTTAGAGCTGACAAGGTCTGCAAGAATAGTACAAGTCCGTACTGAACCATTGTACAACTGTACCAGTAGCATTTCCTTATCATGATTAGACATGTACTATGTTGGGATTCCCCCTCCTAAATAAGGGGACCTCTGTCATTTTGTAACACACATGAACACTCAATACAATAGAACATTCTCTGCTTTTCTTGCTTAGACGTGCTCAACAATTACTATATAGATCTATTGCTCTTCGTTTATTGCATTTTATTTTATTGTTCTTCACTTATTTCTCATTAACAACTACCGAAGGCTACCCTCGAGGCCCGATACTACCGAGCTCGAGGTCCCCATTCTTGTGACCATATTGGTTTGCTTATCATTTCTCTATTACTTACACTAAGCATTTCCTTATCTAACAAATAGTATTAGATCAAATCACGTATTTTTAGAACCATAAATCAAACATAATTGTTAATACAATTTTCAAGGTAAACAGTTTGGTGCCCACCGTGGGGCTAAAAATAATAGTGATTGTTTTGTTGCTTGTTTTCTGAAAACACAAGTTATTTTTCAAACTTTTTCTTGTCCAAGAATCTTTGACTTCAGGTCCAAAATGTCTAACTCAGCAAATGCACGTGAAAACAATGGCCTTGAGTCCCATGGAGAGAACAGTGCAGCGGCCCCAATCGCCGGTGTACCACCACAAAATTCTGGGGTAGTACCAGCACCACTCCCCATCAATATAGCCTCCTGCAATGCTGTGCATATCGATGTAGGCTCTGATACAGACGAAAATGTGCGCGAAGGTGACCAACACGAAGCGCAGAGAACTCCAGCTCGGGAAGAAAGAGAAGTTAGCCTACAAGTCATTTTTGAGATGTTACAAGCCCATCAAGTGGCTATTGCTCAGCTATAGAGCCAGCAGAAAACTCCAAGCACCGCCGTACCAGAAACAGCTCCTCGAGTCGAATAGGCACCAGAAAGATCGAGTAACAATGGGTCAACAACAGACCCCGCTATTATGAAGATGCTCGAGGACCTCTCCAAAAGGATTGAATCAGGAGAAAAGAAGATAGAAGCTAACGACAAAAAAGTAGAAACCTATAACTCGAGGGTCGATTAGATCCCGGTTGCACCTCCAATTCTGAAGGGGGTAGATTTGAAGAAGTTCGTGCAGAAACCATTTCCATCGAGTGCGGCTCCGAAGCCCATTCCGAAGAAGTTCAGGATGCCCTATATCCCGAAAGTACAACGGGACCACGGAACCCAATGAGCATATTACCACTTACACTTGTGGTATAAAAGGGAATGACTTGAAGGATGATGAATCGAGTCTGTCTTATTGAAAATATTTGGAGAAAAACTGTTGAAGGGGGCCATGATGTGGTATGACAACCTACCCCCAAACTCAATAGATTCATTTTCCATGTTGACAGACTCCTTCGTGAAGGCACATGCTGGTGCCATCAAGGTTGCTACAAGAAAGTACGATGTCTTCAAGATTAAACAAAGGGAGAATGAGATGTTAAGGGAGTTCGTATCTCACTTTCAGATGGAGCGAATGGAATTACCACCAGTATCTGATGACTGGGCAGTGCAGGCCTTCACTCAGGGCTTGAAAAACGAAGCTCGATAGCTTCAAAGAAGCTGAAGCAAAATTTGGTCGAATATCCCGCCGTAACTTGGCGGACGTCCACAACAGGTACCAATCCAAAATTAGGGGCCGAGGACCACCAATTGGGATCCCCCTCGGGTTCAGTATATCTAAGCAGGCTTTTAGCAAAAGAACCAAGGAATGTGGAAAGAGAGATGAAGCTGATTAAGGAAAGGTATCAACCATATGTCGAAGATCGAAGAAACTCTTCAAGGCATAATACACTTCGAAATGATCAAATAATGGATCGAGGCCAAAGCTCCCAGGGACTCGTGAGCAAAGCAGGGTTCAATAGGCATTCAAGACCAGTGGATGATGAACCTCGATCGACGAAGTACAACTTCAACGTTGACGCTTCAGGCATCGTGTCGTCCATAAGCAAGATCAGAGACACCAAGTGGCCCAAGACCATACAATCAGATCCTTCCCAAAGGAACCCCAACTTAATGTGCAAATTCCATGGCTCTCATGAGCACAGGACCGAGGACTGCTGACAACTTCGAGAGGAGGTAGCCCGATTGTTCAAAGAAGGGCACCTTCGAGAGTTCCTCAACGATCGGGCCAAAAATAACTTTCGAGAAAGATATGCCAATAGAAAAAATGAACCAGAAGAGCTACAACATATCATTCACATGATCATCGGAGGGGTCGACGTCCCACAAGATCCCATGTTAAAGCGAAAAAAGTATCCATCATGAGGGAAAGGCGGACTCGGGACTATACACCCGAGGATACGCTCATATTCAGTGAGGAAGACATCGAGGCCTTATCTCAGCCCCATAATGATGCACTAGTAATTTATTTCCTTTTAAATAAGTTTCAAATTAAACGTGTGCTCATGGATCCAGGTAGCCCGGCCAACATAATCAGGTCGAGGGTTGTGGAGCAGCTCGGTCTGCTCGACCAAATCGTGCCCGTCTCTCGAGTCCTGAACGGATTCAATATGGCGAGTGAGACAACAAAGGGGGAAATCATCCTCCCAGTCAACGTGGCCGGTAAGATTCAAGATACCAAGTTCCATGTCATCGAAGGTGATATGAGATACAATTCCCTACTCTGGAGGCCATGGATTCATAGTACGAGGGCGGTGCTATCAACTCTTCATCAAATGATGAAGTCCCCAACAAAGGACGGTATAAAAATGGTGTATGGAGAGCAGTATGCAGCAAATGAGATGTTTGCGGTACATGACATGACACCGACGTCGACACCTTCTGCCTCGAAGAAGTCCAAAGACAAACAGTTGATCAAGGGTGATGAAGTCAACAGTCGAAGAGCTTGATCAAGCTTCAGTCTGGGGTAAAGCGTGCCTTCAAAAATGAGGTAACAAATTTTCTCAAAAGGCCCATTCCCATTGCCCAACATCGATCGCTTGATCGATGCCAGGGCCTGCCATTGGGATCCTTACTTTTCTCGATGCTCACTCCGGGTATAATAAAATTCAAATAAACCCGGAGGACCAAAAAAAGAATTCGTCTATCATGAAGTATGGTTCATATTATTATAATGCAATGCCCTTCGGGTTAAAATAACGCGGAAGCCGCATAAAGAATGCCTAGGGAATGAGATATTCGAGCATCAAATGAGGCAAGCCTATAGAGTTTTACTTTGATGGCATGTTAGTTAAGCCCTTGCGTGTAGAGGGCCATTTGACTCCTTTGAAGGTAGCGTTCGACATCCTCAGAAGGTACAACATGAAGCTCGACTCTTGGCGTTGATTCGGATAAATTCTCAAAGTCTCATAGTGTCGAGCAGAAGAATCAAGGCCACCAAGGGCCCAAACCTCCGTTGTTTAGGAGCCGGGGGACTTAGTCCTAAGAAAGGTCACCTTCAACACTTCAAACCCGAATGAATGAATAAAGGGGCGTGTCGCGTCATCAGAGTAACAGGCAAAAGGTCCTACGAACTTAACACCATGGAAGGCGAACGTGTTACACCCTNAGCTAAACTAATTGAAGAAAATAAGTTTCGTCGAAAGCCGACGAGTTTGGAAGTTATAACATGTACTTTAGGGTGAGACTATGGTTCATTACATGATAAGGATGTTATTATATGAGTTAATATTTATCGTATGATAGTTGTGTTCTACGTTTTGAAGTCAAGAAAGTGGTGGAACAAAAGTTGGCAAAGGTCTTCACAAGTTACAAGCTCATGCCATAAGGTAGTCAACGTAAATCCATGAAGAAATTATCTTTAAAATGATAAGAAGTTAATCATATTGGTCTTCAATGATACAAAGGTGTATAAGGGTGGATAACAAGTATTAGAAGTTAAACGAATCAAGGATGTGTCAGCCGTATTTTCGGGTAAACCTAGAGGTGCTTAATACACTCAATATGTAGTGTTTTAAGGTATTTGAATCATATAATATCCGTATAATAAGTCTTGAAATCAAACGAGTTATGAGACAAAAGTCGACAAAAGTTGTCGCAACTTAGGTTCATAATTTTACTTGAACATTAGGTCAAATGTTACTAAACTTTTCTCCCAATTTACTTAGAATTATGGAGTGATATAACATCCAAATTAAATATCTATGAGTCTAGTTTTTAACTCATTAAACTGTTTGTCAATACAATCTTGGAGTAAATAGATATTCGCGTTTTCGCGAGACTGCGCCAAGCACCTCTCTATGGGGTCCACTTAGGCGGTTTAAGACATTTGGATCTATATATGACGCCTCCAAACCGTTTTAAGACATTTAAATTCACTATATTCTGACCTTAGAACCCTAAGAACACCCTCTCAAGTTTCTCTCAAGATTCAATACCCAAACAAAGGGCAAACAACACAAATCAAGTGTTGGGAATCCCGTGACACTAGTAAGTTTCTTTTTCTTCTTGTTGTTGCTCATTTTTGTGTTGTTCCAGCTCGTGTGGGAGGTTTTTTTAAGGGTTTTATGTTCTGTAAATACTCCCTCGAGTTCTTAATATCAACCCTAGGTGATTTCAAGCCTTCTAAAGTGATTCTAGTGCCGAAAAACACAAATTGATTGCTAGTTTCGCTTTCTTGTTGTTGTGGAAGCATTGGAGGGATATTTCATCGAAAATTAAGGTCAAATTGGAGTTTTTATTTCTGTATAAAGGTAAAGAACCTCTTAATCTATATGTATTTAGTATTATCCAAGTTGCGTCTAAGTCATTGAAGCTAGAACTTGTGAAATATATATATCGAAAGGCTTGGTAGTAATGTTATCGGTTGGTGGCTGTTTTGGGAGGGTCAATATGATTAACATTGATGTTGTTTGGGATGTTTAGTGATTGTTTTCACTTTTGGGAAGTCATATAAATAGGGGAGGTTCTGTCCGTTTCATCGTAAAATAGGTTGTGGTCGGTACATAATAGTTACGACGCTTAAACGTTAACGATTGTGTCATTTCTCCTATTGTAGACTAGGGAGTCGTGACTTTTGCATAGCTTGAGTTTGGGAAGTGTATACAATGTATGTGAGGCTATCCCTTTCCTTCTTTTGCACGACTCCAATTGTACATAATACAATGAACGAGCTTCCAAAGATACTCTACTCTTAGAAGCTAGCAGTACTTACATTGTTTCCCTTCTTATGGAATAATTGATGTTGAGGTTGCTTCTATTTTTCTTATGTTATCAATGTTGTTGGTACTTCCCGATTCTTATAAGATTATTGATGAAGAGTTATCCCTAATTATGTGTACGGATAATACCGACCTTACGTCACTCCGTAATGTTCAGAATTTGATTCCAATGAGTCTTGCATGCATTATATATATGTATCTATTTTACACTACTGAGCCACGCTATAGTCAGCCGGGTATATCACCTATTGTGCAACCACTGATCAGTTGGGTTTACCGAGTCTTCTTTGAGGCCGGGTATGATATGATGATGATGATGCCCACTGAGGCGAAGGTTCTATGATGATGATGATGATGCCAACAGAGGCGATGTTTAAAAAGATTATGTATATATATATATATGTATCATGCGTTTCATGTTAATGTCTCTTAGAAGCACTCAGATGCTACAGGTTGTATTTCCTACATCTCTCTTTACATTACTGTTCTTATTTATGCTTTCCTGCCTTACATACTCAGTACTTTATTCGTACTGACGTTCTTTTATTTGTGGATGTTGCATGTCGTGCTGCAGGTCCTGATAGACAGGTAGACACAGCTCCCCCACCACAATAGGCTTTCCAGTTCAGCGGTTATAGGCGAGATCCCTTCTCCGGACTTGCCGTGGTCTTGGTATGCATTTTTGTTATAGATATTATGGGTATGTCGGGGCCCTGTTCCGGCTATGTTGCATTACTTATGCTCCTTTAGAGGCTCATAGATAGGTGTCGACTCATGTGTAGTTTGGTATGCCTTGTTGGCTAATTTTTGTTGTATAGTCTTTCATGGCAGCGTTGTAGCTCGTACCTTTTATGTAGTTTCTTAGCAATCATGTCATCCTATGTGATGTATGTTCATGATCCATAACTACCATTATATTGATCTTGTTATCCCTTAAAGATAATAAGAAGGTTAGAGAAAATGTATGTTGGTGCTCGACAAGTATGGCCCGGGTGTTAGTCATGATCCTTCAGTTTGGGTCGTGACAAACTTGGTATTAGAGCAGGTCGTTCCTAGGGATCGTTTATGAGCCGTGTATAGTAGAGTCTTGTTTATGGGTGTGTTGTGCACCACACTTATAAGCAAGAGGCTACAGGGCATTTTGGATTGTTACTCTTTCTTCTTACTCTAGAACGTCTGGTAGAGCTCAATCGTATGAACTCAATTTCGTCAATTCTATCTTATTTATAATACGAAGATGCATACATCTTGAAAGATGGATGGTAAGAGATTGGAATGTGGCTGTGGAAGAGTTGAGTAAGAGGAACTCAATTTTGCATCATGCTTATGATGAGTAAATGTGAGGGCTTCAGCAGATCATGTGTGTACTAAGATGTGTTAGTTTCTTAATAAGGAACTCTAAGGAAAGAATATCTATCTACCCATATGGTAAAAAGAAATAAGAGAATCAGAAGGTAGATACGAGTTTTAGCAAGTAAAAGAAGCAAGATAAAGAATGGTACGAGGTACCTAGTTAATAAAGATTATCAGTATTTATAATTCTGGCAGAGAAATATAAGCATTTTTAGTTACTTTCAACGGTAACAGAGATATCTACAATTGTCCATACCAATCTCAATCATGCCCAATGGGAGCTAACTGAAATAATTTAAGAGAAGGATAGGATATCAGGATCCAGCTGGGGTTAGAGTTCAGAAATTGTGGATAGATTGTTATCATTATTTAACATTTTAAAGGATAGTGCAGAACATGGTAATAGTTCTCATTTGGAGATAGCCATATGGTTACTCTATAATAGAACTGTCAGATATGAATACTAGAATATTCAGAAATTTTAGAAGATAGACACTAGAATCCTAGGAGGGATAAATATTTGTCTTAGTATGACTCCAGCCACTAGTAAAAAAAGAAGAAGAAGAAGAATGATAGGCGTCCCGAAGAGCCAGTGATATGAAGAAGGGAGAGCTAAATGTGAAAGAACGTCATGTTGAAGCCTTTATGATAGGGTGATAGACAAAGATATTATCATGAGAATAAGAAGAGAGTAAGTGAATCGTTATGAGTAAGAGGTGATAAATGAGTGATAGCGGTAAATCAAAATATGGTACAATGATAAAGTCTATANAAAAAAAATGAACATGAATTAGGGATCAAAGGAATTGGTAATAGTCGACATCGTTTCAAAGATAGTGTTTCGACAATAATAGAATGAACAATAGAAGAATAACCTTTAAAGGTCATTCACGAAGACGCTTCCCTAAAGCAAGCACTATGAGCAGAGTTAAGCTTAAGGAACTAAATGTGCCAGTTATACCATGTGTCACCCTTGTGTGTATGAAATTCAATTATACCTAGTGTAGAAGAGTTACCACAAGGCGAGTAATGTCTGTGAAGATGTA
>ML366307.1:2302-33074 GCA_005239505.1 Nicotiana paniculata | reverse complement strand
GTATCCAACATATAATTCCATTCATTAACGTCATGTGTATATTGATATCGACCATATAATTACGTTTACTATGGTTCCGCTAGTTAATTGACACCAGTAGTTATATTTGGGATATAATTAGTAATTTAATTATGAAATATAAATAATAAGTAGATATTTATACTAGTTAATTACATTGTTGCGCTTTAATATGTTTACATTGAACGTCTATATATGTTTATAGTATCCAACATATAATTCCATTCATTAAGGTCATGCGTATATTGATAGCGACCATATAATTACGTTTACTATGGTTCCGCTAGTTAATTGACAACAATAGTTATATTTGGGATATAATTAGCAATTTAATTATGAAATATAAATAATAAGTAAATATTGATACTAGTTAATTACATTGTTGCGCTTTAAATATGGTTACATTGAACGTCTATATATGTTTATAGTATCCCACATATAATTTCATTCATTAAGGTCATGCGTATATTATATCGAACATATAATTACGTTTACTATGGTTCCACTAGTTAATTGACAACAATAGTTATATTTGGGATATAACTAGCAATTTAATAATAAAATATAAATAATAAGTAGATATTGATACTAGTTAATTACATTGGTGCGCTTTAAATATGTTTACATTGAACGTCTATGTATGTTTATAGTATCCAACATATAATTCCATTCATTAAGGTCATGCGTTTATTGATAGCGACCATATAATTACGTTTACTATGGTTCCGCTAGTTAATTGACAACAATAGTTATATTTGGGATATAATTAGCAATTTAATTATGAAATATAAACAATAAGTAGATATTGATACTAGTTAATTAAATTTTTGCGCTTTAAATATGGCTACATTGAACGTCTATATATGTTTATAGTATCCAACATATAATTTCATTCATTAAGGTCATGCGTATATTGATATCGACCATATAATTACGTTTACTATGGTTCCGCTAGTTAATTGACACTAATAGTTATATTTGGGATATAATTAGCAATTTAATTATGAAATATAAATAATAAGTAGATATTTATACTAGTTAATTATATTGTTGCGCTTTAAATATCTTTACATTGAGCGTGTGTGTGTGTGTGTATATATATATATATATATATATTATAATCATCATATTATATTAAAATCATCTTGCATGACATTTTTATACTTAAATATTAATTATAATCATCATATTATATTAAAATCATATTACATGATGCATTAAAGACATAAATCTTTTGATTTAACTGGTCACTAATCGTTTGAAATGTTTGGAGGGAGGGGAAACATTTTGAGGGAGGGAAAATGTTTGGAGGGGAAACGTTTGGAGGGAGGGGAAAGGTTTTTGACTCTCTATATCTAAACATAATTTAACCTACATTCCTTACTCTACAAACATCGCAAAAACTCTAAATATGAATGCTAACAGATGGATTGAAGAGAGATTCTTTCCATGGGTTAGGATGAACGTGCCCAAATCGTACCTCAAGCGCGATCATATGGTAAATTCATTTTTTTTTCTTTTTTAGTTAACATGATATGATTTTTAACCTATCTTTCTATTACGTTTGTGTAGTTCCTTTCAAAGAGTATCTGTCAATATCTTCCTCCTAGCACGGTTAAGACATTACTACGATGTAAAGGGAAGGAATGGAATGTGGCTCTAACAGATGTTGTTCGAAGAAGACTTAAGGGTTGTAAACAATTTATTGTCGACAACAATCTGAAGAAAGGGAGTGTTCTTCTTTTTCAACTTGTAGAGGCTACATCAAGTGCTGTGATATTCGAAGTTGAAGTGCTAGGATAGGAACATCTAATGCTTAGTTTTTTCATGTAGTGACTGTGTTCTACCCTTGTCATTAAAATATTTATGGATTAATATGATTTTCTTATAATATTGTATGTTATTTTTCCTTGTATTATTGTTATAATTATTATTTTAAGGAGAGTGGAATTATTGTTTGTGATCTTGCTTGTTATAGTTTTTTCATGTTTATGAAAATTAATTTATAAATTTAGTATAAGGAAAAAAATGACTAAAACTTAAAATACTGGGTAGAGGACTGAAAATTACACCTCCTCATCTTCTTTCGGATGTAATAGAACCCAAAACAAAAAAATAAATAAATATTAGAAATGTCTTTATTTAGAATAATATTACAAATATTAGTAGCTAATAAGACATTAAAACAACAATGCAATTAGGCCTACTGAGAACTCCAAATTTCAGCTATATTCTTTATTACAGTTCCAAGTATGGTTCGATATTGAGATCAAACAAGCTTGATTGCGATTGTGTAGCGTCAATTTGATGCGATAAATATCAAACAAAGACTATAAGAAAAGATGATATGTTTAAGTAAGAATCAAATGTAGTCGCAAAATTATACCTCATTCACACCTAGGGAACCATCATTCTTAATGTTTGTACCTCTGCCTTGCGCATTACCCCTACCCCTGCGTCCACCACTTCTACCGGCACCTCTACCACCACTCCTTCCACCACCCCTGCCACCCCCTCTAACACCAGTTCTTGCGCCATTACTAGCTCCAAATACACCACACAGTTGTGAACTTGTAAAGTAGTATTCAATTCTTCCTCTATATCGATTCAAACGCATCCTGCCACGTGAATTAGTGTACTGGGGATCTCGTAGAGTTATGCCTTCAGTTTCATCTGAGTCATCCTGGTCGGGGTTTGGCACGACCATTTCGTCGTCCCAGTTTTGAAGATCATACACAATCTTCTTCAAATTATGCTTAACATATTGAACCTTCATGCTAGTGCCCAGTGCTAGATCACAAGCCATGTCAAAATACTTCAACATGCTCCTGTATATCTTGTACTCAGGAGTCATGTTTGGGTAACCAACTTGATGGAACCGATTCAAGTGTGGCCTAATTACATCGCTTCTCCACCTTGACAGTATATACCTTTCATCAATTTTATCAATCTTCTTGTACGACAAGATCTTGAGTATATGAAAACAAAGTATCCCTCTAGACTCGAACCATTTGCAGTTGCAACTAAAATAATCGCCAATAGGTATATATTCAACAATGTACTCAATTGGATTTCCATCATTTTTTTTATAACTGAAAAATCACTAACGATGAATTTCTCAACCCCAGGGACAACTTGATGATCGTCGGGGCAGCTGACTTCACAATTATACAATTTTCTTAGTTGTGTCTTGAAAAATTCATACACTATGCGCGTATAACACTAAATTGCCTGCTCCTCCCACTTGAACATTGACTCACACACAATTTGAAAGCCCTTTGACCTGTATTCGGCTTCCAACTCTTTCTCATGCTTAGCTCTTATAGCTAACTTATACTGGTGAACAAACATCCTAAGAATGCTTTGACGGGTAATATATCCATCAAAGAACGCATGCATCCCCTCACTTCTTTGCATAGATAATATACCAACCCAAAAATACACATCAAGGTACACAGGAATCCATTTTTCCTTCTCAGATTAAAGCTTGTTGAGCCAATTTCTTGTATGCAAATTATACCTTGCAATATATTCTGTCCATTTTGTCTCAAAAACTTCAACAATAATGCTATCAAGGACCATGGATTTGAATTCTCCACGTGCAATTTTAGAAGGACGAACACCACTTAAGTAAAGAGGCAACTTTGAAAATATGTGCCAAATACAATACCTATGTATTGTATTTGGCATCACTTTAGCAAGGGCTATCTTAATGCTTTGACACTGATCAGTTATAATTGCATCCGGATGAACATTTCCCATGGCCTCAAGCCAAGTTCTAAACATCAATTTATAACTATTGATATCTTCATGAGACATGAGAGCACATCTCAGTAAAATGGACTGTCTATGGTGATTGGTGCCAACAAATGTAGCACATGGCATAGTATATCGATTCACAAGGTATGTTGTATCAAAGCATATCGCGTCATGAAATTGATCATATGCTGCCTTACAGTGTGAATGGACCCATACCACATTTCGTATCCTACCAATATTATCAACGTCTACTGAATAGAAAAACTCCCTATCCTTTACTTGCATTTCACGAAAAAAGTTGAGCAGCGACTGTGTGTCCCCTTCTTCATTTCAAAATTCCTATTCTTCAAAATATAATTTCTACAATCCTTTTGAGTGCAACCCAAATTTTGAGGTCCACCATGTTGAACCTCGGCAAGCCTAATGTTCTTGGAGGGTCTAATGCTAGATCGATCGTGAGCTACAAGATCCCTCTTCAAAGAACCACAAACTGACCTATGACCAGCCATCAGCCGCGATATGGATGGGAGCAAATCATGATTGTGATTGTGAACGACCTTAGAGACGCGCCAACTACCATAATCATCCAAAGCAGCAGTGAGCCTAGCTTTACAATTATTACTCTTGGTGGTAAATTTGGTTCTGCGAATCCTAGCCCTATCACAATAGTAAGTTACGTACCTGGCAGTGGCACCACCCTTTTTGTTGGAATTTCTTTTGACTACGGAAAATCCTTTCAGTCGTGCATGTTCTTTGTAGAATGCAAACAAAGAATCTTTATCTCTAAACTGCATTCCAGAGATAGGACCTACAACCACATCCTCTTCAGTGAATTCATTCTCCACTTCTCGATCAAAATCACATAACTCTAACTCATTTCCTAAAACTGCTCCTCACCATCGTTAGTTTCTCTGTGATATTCTGCATCATGTTCATCATCATCATCATCATCATCTAAGTGCACAACATTGTTGAAATTGTCGTGAGAATCAACATCGACCCATTCATATTCATTCAACAAACTATCGTCTGATGTCATCCCTAAAGATCTATACAACTCGTCCCTAACCCGATCAAACCTAGTTTGTTGGTTTATATTCGTGGTTGTTGTATTTGTATTATGTTCATTTGGATTCATATTTTCTTGCACCACCGAATTTTCTTGGTTTGGATCCTTTAGAAAAGAAGAAAGTGTCCACTTGACTAGGTTTGATATGAAGGAAGTATAATAACTCGTATACCGTATTTGTTTTTTAAGAAAGGAAGAAAATAAATAATCTGTATACACACTAAATCGTATAATTTTTATAAACATAAAATACATGGAAATACAAATATAATACACAAGACTCTTCAACTCCCAAACATTTAATTTTCACTTACTTCTAAGGTTTGGAATTAATTATGTGTTTTGGAGGGAAAAATGTAGGCTAACTAGTTATGGGGTCTTGGATGTCTTTTCATTGGTGTGACCAAAGTTGGGTCACACCAGTTGGGCCGTTTAGCATCAGCCTTTCTAACAAGTCTAAATAACACCCACTCCAAATTTCTCTCAAAATTAAATTTGAAATTTAAACCCACATGTTTAAACTTGTTAAAAATCTAATTTTCACCACCAAATGGATTTTGTTTGTTGAACTAATATTTGAGTCACAATTACTGATTAGAATATTAACTTAAATGCTTGAGGAATCCTTTTTTTTTAAAAATTAAATAGTAATTTTGAGAATCTATTGGAGTTGGATGTTGAGTTTTAGCCTATTATTTTTGGGCTAGTTGATTGTAAATTGAAATATGAGCTATAAAATTGAAAAGCATGAATCCCATTTGTTCTAATGTGAAATTTTTCCTTACTAATTTGCACATCATAAACCCCGCATAACTTATTTGCAAATCAAATGACACTTTGTCCATCTAGCTATCTATATTTATTTATACTATATTAAAAGCATGAAAATCCTTAGCGAAATATCATTTGTTTTTTTTACCCTTTAAAATTAGACTTTACATTAGACAAAATAGTCATTTATTGTTTTCCTAATACTTAGGACTTTAAAATTATTGCTTATTAAAACTTTTCTTATTTGAACTATATAAGAAATTCTAATATTTAAGATTTCAAAATTAATTAAAATTCTACCTTGTATAAATTCTTTCCATTATTGAACAAGGTAACATAGTTATAGTAAAGGTAAGGGGAAAAATCGAAACAGCAAAGAGGATATAATTTTTTTTTTAAAATTTGAATAGTGTAACGTAGCAACAATTTCTTCCATATTGATTTTAAATTTAATATATGAACTATAATACATTTTTTTAATTATGTTTGAAATCCATTCCTACTCAAATATTGTTGATGTCTTCATCTATTTTTATATTTGAAAATTGTACTGAACGACTAGAATAAATAACTAAAAAAAAATTATGAGAAAGAGAAAAAGAAATGGTTAGCGAAATGATATAATTGTAAATCACCTAAGCCTACTAAGTTGAATTTGGGTCAAATTCGTTTGGATCTTTATCGTTCAAATGAATTAAAACTCAGAGTGATTCAAAAAAGAAATATCATGAAAGAACTGCGAAGAAACTAACATAAATACATTTCCTTCTTAATCTATTATTTGTCATGTGTAATAAAACATACTCATAATCTTTTGAAAGCAATATGACTCATTAACACATGACTGAGTGAGCATCCTCTTCAAATGACTTAATTGTTTAATGTAGGAAAATTATAATAAAATTCAGGAACTAGTTTCGAAAGACTTTACACAAAAGACAAACATTGATGATATGATTTATTTTTTAAAGCATGCTTTTAATACGAGATTCATTCATTTTGAATTCAACTATCATGTTGATAATATGATTGATTTTCAATTTAAAAGATTGTTGTAGTTTTACTAAGACAATTGATTTTCAATGATTTTTCCGTCTTGTATAACTGTTAATAAATCTAATTCCACAAACCTAATTTATGCTCTTTTATATATAAATAAACTGGCTAAACATTTATGTGCATGACACGTATATAGAGACTATTTATTATAAAAGTGTGAACCTCTTTTAGTTAAATTACCTAAATGCCCTTCTAAATAATTTAAATATTTTTATTTATACCAAAATTTCTAAATAAATACCAAATTTATTTGAAGGGATGTGATCTTTCACATTAGTCAATAAATGCTTAAAATAGTTTCTACCGATTCCCATTTGATTTTGTCTTTCAACCGTTAGTATCTTTTAGAATAGAGAAACAACTTTGGCTTACTATTCAAATTAAAAAAAAAAAAAAAAAAAAACCTTTGTTTCATAAACTCACACAGGTATATTCCGAAGGAATAAAAGACGAATAGTGTTTTTACTTCTTGATAATAAATAAGTATTTATATACAGTTAAGTAGAGTGACTTAAAAACGTATTTTTCGCACTTATCTTATTAAATTTTTAGTTAGAGACAGAGGTAATCGTCGTCAAAATATAATAGTTCTTTTTATATACGATAGCACCCTTTGCCCTCCTTGTTCAAGTAGTTCAAGAGGCCCAAGTACTTGGTCTCATCAGCAATTCTACAAAAATTCATCATTGAAAGGTATTCTTTTTTTTTTTACTGTGTGTCTTTTATTGTTATAAAATTGTGTCCATACCTTCTTTTGACTTTTTTATTTAATATTTAGTCGAGTCTTCAAATTCTAATTCACAAATGGTGCTAAAGTTCTGCACATAAATTGAGATGATTTAAAGTATTTAACTTACGAAAAAATATATATTTCTTTTCTATTCGGTAATCATTATTTTAAGAAGTGGATAAATAAAATGATTGTTGTATCTATCTATCTATCTATTATCTTCTGCTTTTCTACTGACTTTTTAATTAGACAATGCTTTCCTATTGGCTAGGGCTACGCATATATCGGGTATAACCGATATCCCGAACCGAAAAAAGGTTATTGAGGTATAGATATCGGGTTATTGGGTTAACAATTCGGTAACAGTTTTGTATTTTTTCACTATTGGGTTATCGGTTCGGGCCACGGTTTGCCCAATTTCTTAACGGGTTAACCGATAACCTAATAAGATTTAATAAAATTAGAATTTTACCTTTAAGTATATAAATACATTTAGGGCTTCATTCACTCTTTTTCTCTCAATTTCCCAGTCGCATTCAAGATTGAAGTTTCACACCTCACTCTTCATACTATGATTCAATTCTTGAACAGTTCTTCAAAATTCAAAGTACAACCACATTCTTAGAATCTTAGTGTAAGTTTGTATTTCAAAATTACTTCTTTGTTAAGAACAAATTTTGTTCCTTTCTTTTGAGTTTTACAGTAGAGTCCGATAATACAAATATAGGATTTTTGATTGTTTCGATTCTTTATTTTGTAATCATGTTTTAGTACTATGTTTGTACTTGTTAATTTTAAGGTGAAATTGCTACTACTTTGTATTGCTATTAATGTATTTGAACAACTGTTGTTGAAGAAGTAACACTATTGACAACCGTTGAATTAATAGTACTCTTGTTGCTCTTGCTACAATTGGACCTTGGAAAACGACATTGATCTCATGATTATGGTTTGGTAGGAAACCAAAAAATTATAATTTATGTTCCTGTTAACTAATATTTCTAGTGAAATGAAAATGGAGATGAAATGCTTGTGGAGTTGTAGTATCACTTTTTGAGATTGGATGGGTCATGAATTTGTCAAAATAAAACATGCTTCAAATATTAGTTGTGGCTAGAACGCAAAATTGGGTAGCATACTATATTCAAGTGAATTGTCTTCTCTTTTTTGCTTAATAAATAATTAATTGAGTCTTTATGTTAATGTTTTCAATGCAACATGTTAGTCATTTCAATTAATCAATCGTTGAACGAATGTGTTGGTAAATTTAACGTTTCTGAAAGATTTAATCCATTCAATCTTTGTACGAGATACATTTGATAATTGTCACCTCATGGTGAGGATTTGCTTTTCAGGTAGTTATGTGTGCGCAATAAGGTTCTATAAAATACAGTTGTACCGACATTGTCTACTATTAGAATGAGAAATTTATTTCAGTATTTTACCCTATTTGTTCTGCTTGCTATTTTCTGACAAATAATTGTCACATAACATGTCTAAACAACTTCTGAAAGTACTGTCCTCTTTCATGTAGTAGGATCAAACTATGAGATTGCGCGCCCTAACTTAAAAAAGTTATATCTGTATGTAGGCATGTCGAAACCAATATCCGCTTGTGTAATTAGAAAGATGACTTCTTGAACTAAAATATGTACAAAAATCAGTTCTGGAAACTGAGTAGATTTATGTAGATATTCTTATGAACTCAGTTTTGAATTTCTATCATTTTGCTTTTCATAACTTTACACATTCTGACTGAATTTTTTTTATTTTGCTGGTCTTTCTTGCATCGTAATATCCTTTATTTAACACTTACATTTTATTATTGATCGCAATTCTACAGAGTTATAGCTTGATATACCGTGGTGCATTCCTAAGATCGAGAAATTCCATTTCCATACTTTGAAATTGTGGGTTGTAGGAAGGATCTAAACACCAAAATATTTTGTTCGACATTCAATTTTGCCTCCCTGATCCAAATGCCAAAGTAATCAGGAAAAATAAGTTTGATTATAGTAGCTGTTTTTAATGTATATGTGCATTTCCTCACGACTTCAATGTATGAATATCCAATGTATTTACATTTTCAACAAATAATAATATTTTCATGCTCCTTTGCGTCTACCGTGCTTTCCAAGTAGCATTTTCTTATGAAAAATTATATTTAATATTCTCCATGCAACACGCATGCACATATACTAGTATTTTTTAAATAACAATGTAAAATTTGTTAGGAAATAATTGTTAGTAGTAAAATTAAGTGGATAAATTCATGACAAAAAGTGTGATTTATAACTTTGCATGCATCAAATTAATTTTAAAAAGTAAATTATAAATAAAATATTACATAATGCAAATTGCTTTTTAATTGAAATACACACATACACACACCTATATATCGATATTTAAGAAGTTATAAGATTAATTCCTGAGGAAGACTTAGATGCTGGTTGAAGTAACGGACACATACAATCAAGTTGACAAGCCTTCATACAACATTTAAAATTACATCATGTGATAAAAGAGCAAACTGACAACATTTGACTAACATACAAACAAAAAAATTAGGAAATTACACCAAGAATATGGCACTTAAGACAAACTCTATGGCCTTTAATTGTCTAAAAATCTTGGATCCGACATATATATGGTATTGAAAAAAGGTGTTCGACATAATTAATTATCTCATAGGGCAGGTCTAATAATGGCATAGTTTGAGTTGACTAATGGAGCGTCACCTTTCAACATACCATCAAGTTCTTTGACGAATGTTTCCATTGCAAAACCAGGCAAACAAATTGGAACAACAATTCCATTCTCACCTTTCTTGTTTTTAAATGGTATATAAAAACTAGCCACACCAGGAATTGCACCCACTCCTCCTTTAGCTGGTCCACCATAAACTGCTTTTCCCCATCCAAAATCCACTTCTCCAAATCCAGCTCTAGTCACATCTGATACAAGATAAGTCCTCACCACTGTAAAATGTGGTCTACCCTTTAACACCATTAAATCTGCCACTGATTTCATATATTCTTCTGTCACATCCGACTTTGTTTTCTTCACTAACTCCAGTGCATATCCTAGTGGATTTTTGCTCAGTTTAGCCGCAGTTGTGACTGCTACAGGGAATGCAAAGGCGTTGCCGTAGTAGCCAGTAGGCAAAGGTGGATCAAACCTCGAACGTGCATTGACAATGCAAAGAACACGAACTTCCTCTTCTGGATCAGGTTTTAGGGACATTGTTCGACAACGCCAAAGTACTGCTGTGAGCAGTTCAAAAGTGGAACACTTACGCAAGTGATGAGGGACTAATCGACGAAGTGCTGACACCTCAGAAGGGCCAAAAAAGAAAGACGTGTGAACCATGTCGTCTAATGGGATAATTGTACCCTTTGTATCGGGTACTTCATCGTATTCGTGATGTGTACATGTCACTTGGGGCGGATTTCTTGCATTTAGCAATTCTCGACACCAGACTGGAAGTATAGATGGCGCAGATGCACCGCGTGCCATTTCACCCACTGCGGTCATGAATTGAACAAGACCTGGTGCATCACTCATTGTGTGGTTTAATCTTAGTGCCAAGATAAAACCACCACATCTTAGACGAGTTACCTGCATATAATTGATGTATCAGTATGCCGAGCTAGAATTTTTAGTTTATGCTTTCTACGCCAAAATTCTGTTTACTTCCTGGCTTCTGGATATATTACTTATAAATATTAAATGATTTTTTCAACAAAAATACATGATTTGGTCTAAAGCTACTGGGTTCTATTGCAATGAGGCTGGCTCCGCCCCTGTCTACCGCTCCAGAACCATGCTCATCTTTTTTCTCGCTATCCATGAATGCTTGAATGGTATAAGAATATAATTTACTGTATGCATTTGAAAAGGATTTAAGTCTAATATACTGACGTTGTAAATGATTTTTGCAGCAATATTAGTTCAATTAACAAGATATATATATATATATATATAACATACTATTTCTCTATTTTTCAGGTTGCCATATAAAGAATGCTATATGTAAAGGCTAACTTATTATTACAGGTCGACTCAATTTGATAGTGTGAAAAATAATACATTGAGGGGTCATTTGATTTGAAGACAAGTTATGCCGAAATTAGTTAGGTTGGAGCTAAGATATACGGATATTTTTTTTATTGACTGTTATATATTGTATTAATCCTAATATTGTTAATTTTTTTGCTTTATCCTAAGATTATTATTCTATTATCTAGTAGATATAAGTTATTCCGATATTCTTTTTAATCCTAGGATAACTTATCCCAGAATAAGTAACCAAACATAAGTTAGAAAAGAGAGATAATCAACCTGAATAAGAAGCAAAGGGCAATTAAGAACTCCAGCAGAGTCAGGAACATCAAAAAGAAGCTCTTCTAAGCATGGAAATGGAGGCTGAAGTTCATCTCCAAATTGCTCAAGTGTAACATCAGCATCCGCTTCGACAAACATAATCCCTTCGCCGGTGCAATCCACCATCAGTTTCCGGCCATTTCCTTCCCGGAGCCGGCCAGCAAATGGATAGTAAAACACAAGTGTTTCAGCTATAGCCTTTTTAATAACATTAACAGGATCTTTCCCTCCCATAGAAGAATTCTTACTGTAAAATTGAATAACGGGAATTTGAAATCGAAGACCTTCTTGATCATCAATATCAGAAAGAAACTTAGTTTCACGTGGAGTTGGTTTTGCCGGAGCTATTATCTCTGGCTTTTGTCTCCTTACTGTGAACACTAATTGCTTTGAATCCATTGAAGATGATAATCAAGAATGTGAGTTTAATATTAGTGATTAATTGGGATATGAAGAAGAAATATTTGTTTGTAGAGATGAATTCCAACTACTGAAACATAAAAGCTATATATAGAGGTGGTAACATCAGTGCTTACAAAATAGTAAGTGGGGCAGAAGAAGCGACATCAGTGCTTAGAAACTCTATTTTTATGTTTTATTTTTTGTAATGAGTTGGATAATTTTTATTTTAATTTAAGTACTAGCTAACGAGGGATTTCCAGTCCCGACTTGTGAGAATATACATAATTATTGTTATTGTTATTTACTAACTAGAGATGGATCTAAGAAGTTAGGATTTTAAATTAAGGGCCGTCAAAATATATAAAAGTAAATATTACCAAAAAAGCATTAATAAAATTCAACATATAACATATATACATAAAATAAAAATTTATCTACCTATATAGTTCCCGTGAAAGGATGTTAATTGACATCTCTGCCACTGGAAGTAAGATTTAAACTCTATATATAATTTCAATCTTTAAGATTTTTTGTATTGAACCCGTTATATTTTAAAATTTATTGGTTCGTAACTATTATTTTAATAAATTTTTACACATAAATTTAAGTTTCTTGTCGAAAGCACCGAATTCAAATGAATCCGACGCTACTGCTCTAGATCCGCCCCAGTAGTGACATGTTAATGGATGTTAGAATCTATGTTGTGAATTTCGTGGCTGCTGAATGAGAGACTTGAAATAGACTTGCTAATTTATGAGTAATATTATATTGGAGAATATTTGTTAGTGTTTTCATACTTAACAACCAAGTTGCGCCTTTAAAAATTTGTTTCTTTAAATGATTCAAGTCGTTTCAAGTTTTTGAAAGGTAAGTTACATGAAAATGTATGGAAGTTTGTCTGTAGTTTCAAGGGAAGTTTAGGCTTGTAATGACTTTAAATAGGTAATATTTTAACTTAAGGACTCATCATTTTATTTAAATATTCTTGAGCTGAGGGTTTATCAGTAACAATTTTTATACCTTCACAAGGTAGAGAGGTAAGGTATGCATGCATGAACGCTATCTTACTCGGAGGATTTGTGAAATTATATTTTAAATGAGTCTGTTAATAAATACAGGATTTGAATTAAAGCTACTTAGTTATGCGATAATGATGCTAACAGACCGTAAATAGTTCGTTATTTACACTCCATGTGCTGTCAATACTATCTGCTTATCTTGTACTCTCCCCTCGTCCTATTTGATGTGAAAGTATTTGACTGCATATAAAACCTAAGATTTTAAAAAAGACCTTGACTTGTTATTAAGCCACATATATGTAGAGTACTAAAATTATCCTTTTTAAATGAGTTGTAAGAGTTTCACATATCTTTCTACTTTTTCTTTTCGTTAAAAAGAAAATAAACTTTCAAATAAAGTGAGTTTCAATAAATCTCGTCACTAAGGAAATGAGGATGCAAAGTTAAATATTTATAAAGGGAAACAATTCATTTTTTTAAAACATGCTAAAATATATGTGTCACATAACTTGTGATAAGCAAAAAATTGTAAAAATATGATACTTTTTAGGGGCGGTCTTTATCTTTTGACCCCGTTTATCTTATGAGCAAAACTTTAAAGCGAAAAGTAAAAAGTATTGTCCATGAAACAAACGAGGAGCAACACTTGTTAAACTTTAACTTCTGAACATGTGACAAATGAGAGGCAACGCTTGTTGCACAAAACGACTTTCATGATTAGAAACTCTTTTTTTATGTTTTAATTTTTGTAATGAGTTGGTCAATGTTTATTTTAATTACAAACTAACATGGTAATGGTCGTTAGGAACTTTGTTGGGAATTTCATGGCTGCTGGGACTGCATTGACTGGAAATAGACTTGATACTTATGAGGATTTGAAAAGAAAGTTATAATTAGTCTCTTTCCATACTCAACAACCAATTAGTATTTATAACCAAAAAAAAAGGTGAAAGTTTTTTTTTGGCAAAATTTTTGTCAAGTTTTGAAGTTGCAATTTTAAATAATTTTTGCGACAACAAGAACTTACATGTTCTTTTCAAATATATATATATATATTTTTGTTGTTGCAAAAACTATCAAACAAATCGAGTCAATTTTTTTTCACCTTATAGGCCTAAACACTATTTCACATTATTTTTCTCCAAAAAAGAAAAAGAAAAATCTTCCACACCTACAAGTACGTACTCATTTCCCTATAGGAAATTTGGTGATAATTTCTTCATATGGTTAAAGTCCTCTCAAGTTTTTGAAATGTAAGTTTCATGAAAATGTATGGAAGTTAGTCTGTAGTCTCAAGGAAGGTTTAATCTTGTAATGACAAAACTAGGTATATTAATGGTTAACATTTTTCCTTAATAGTGTCAGAGCTTTTAAAAGTCAACTATATCTACTTCTATATTAAGTATGATTATTGGTAATATGAAGTAAATTAAGTAACATCTTACACTCAATTAAACTACACCAATTGAGGAAAATATATTTATGATGTTGGTTTTGTATATCTATTTTTTGCTTAAGCAGAGGATCTACTGGAAATAACTTATTTACCAGCCTAAGATTAGGGGTAAGGTTTTCATACACATTATCTTTTTTAAACCCATGCTACGAGAATTTACTCGTTATGTTGTTGTTGTCATTATTGGTTTTGTATATATAAGTTAAATTCTTAAATAACAAAAAGAACATATTGCGCAAAGTGTGTAATCTATTAGCTAGGTACAAATTAAAGCCGAGTGCACGTTATTTCTCGAAAAATACAGAATAGAAAATTTTTATTATTATTCAAAGTAAGACTATCGATAAATCTGATACGATTTGTAGAGACTATTCCAACTCCTTCGAAGAAAATTGGACTAAAGAGAATCTACTAGTCAAAATAACACCTTAGTACGTGAAAAAAAGAAGAAGCCAAGGCTGCAGGAGAGACGCTTTATTATGGATGCTCCTCAAATCTCACACAATTATGATTTAACATATGAGATACAATGTACAATTTTCTCGTATTTTCTTGGACTAACTGTTTGATCTAGAATTTAGGAAATGGGTTTAACCAGTTAGTTTTAATAAAATAAAGTCAATCTTAACTAATATTAATGTCTAAAAGTAAGTTAACTAATGTTGTAATAAGATGATATGTAGATTATCCGAATAGCAATAAATATTGACAATACTAATAATATTCAATGGCCCAAAAAGAAGGGGGGATAACACTAAATAATAACAAATATCATTGGATGATATTTAAGTAAATAAGAACGTGTGAGTCACCCGAAAAGGGGTGAGATCTTTGGATATTCCTTCTGGTGATAAATGATTGATGAGCCTTCGAATATTCAGATTGTTCTTGGATCAGGTGAAAAAGTTAGACAAGAATCTTAGAAAAAAGATATTTGTTGTATGTTTGCAATAAAGCCAAATTCAATATCGAAAGTCAATGTCTTTTCTTACAAGTCAATATCTTATGTCCTCTATAATTCTGTCTTTTCTATTTATAGGGAATATATATCTAAAACTCCTAATAGTACAAGTCTAGAGAATAACCACTAGAATATTATCATAAAAACTAGCCGTTATTATCCTGTCTAAGGTGAATGCTTGGCCTCGACCTTGATCTACAGTGACTCCTTGACCTTGATCTTCAACGACTCGCTGGCTTCGCCCTTCACCTCTTAATAGACCACTTCGACCTTGGGAAGGTCTTTATCTAAGTCGCACTGGTGACATGTGGCCCATGAAGGCCTTCTTAATGCTGTCACACATTAATCATATCAAAGATAATTTTTGACCACACAATTAGTCCCTCCGCTTATTGAGGCCATCCTCACAGGTGAATTCAATGAGCGAATAATTTCGTTCATGGTCGAACTTATCGAGTTAACCATATGAGTCATAATAATCGTGGCAAGCGGTCAACGTGGCCCTCTGTGGGCAGCATTTTTCAAATTTCTCAGGTTTCCGGGTAATTTGTTGGAGTCGTCTGGCCCAAGGGATGGGGTGACGTCATGAAATCACGCGTTATAATGACACTTGTTCCCGACGCTTTGCTTTGATTTACGCATGACCTTTGATTGGATCTGCCATTTCGATTCCGGTGCCATTATGATGAGCCGTTTCAGATTTGGTGCCATGATTTCTATAAATAGGGTTGATGAACATGAATCGAAATTTTGCTCTTCTTAAATTTTTGAGATATCAACCTTCTTCTCTGAATCTTCTTTTTCTGTTTCATTGCCCTACACCATACTCCAATCTCTCCTTCTTGTATTCTTCTTCGTTATCTCGAAGCATGTCAAACTTACCCTAAGATGTTGGTGAAGGGAGTCGCGTTACTCCCTTGTAGGTTGTGTTTCTCACCCATGGGGAGAATGTTTTCGCTGTTGTTGAGGATAAAGCTTTCCCATCGGTAGAGGAGATACTAACCTGCAACCCCGATGCCAGGTATGATCTCACCCGATCACCAAACGCGACACCCGAGAATTTTCTATCAATGATGGCATCCAAACAGTTGGCGGAATTCAAAGACAAGTTTGGTCTTCCCAACCATGTCGAACTGGTCCCGGCCTAATGGGAGGTGGTGCAGGTTCATCGTCCTGGGTACTTTGCTTTGTACGCCTACCCCTTCCTCATCGGTTATTCATTCCCTCTTTTTTCGTTGGTAGAAGAATTTTGTCGCCACTACAACGTTTTCCTTGCTCAGCTGGCAACGTACGCCTACAAAATTATTAGAATGCTGACTAAATTTGCCGAGCTGGCCGAGGTTGAACTGATGCTGCGATTTTTGGTGCATCTATTCGCCCCTAGCTTTTATAGGGGGGTGATACTGAACCTTTGCCACCATGGAAGCAAATGCTTGGTGGTAAAGATGGATGACAAAGCCAGTCGTCAATTCTGGCTTAACTTCTTCTACATCAGAGCTGAGGATGTTGTGGCTAACGTCGATGGCTTTCCGGAGGCTTGGAACTACACACGTAACTGTCCTGTTTCTCTCTTTGTTACTTTACTTGCTTTTATTCAGTTAAATGAATTTCCCTTTCTTGCAACCAACAACCAGCCTCCCCTTTTAGTCACGTGTATTTTCGATTTGCTCGAGCAAGTTCTCCCCATGTCATAGGGATCCGTGACTGGCCGAGCTTTTTAAGAAGTTCAAACCGGCTCTTTCTTTGACAGGAAACCTCTTTTCTCTAGCCATGGTCGTTTCACTTTTTGTTGTATGTGGATTCGTTGTACTAACTTCTACATTTGTTTCTTTTCCAGGAAGGGGATCTTCTCGAAGGAGCCAGGAGCCTACTGGATTTTGAGAGAGGATTTAAAGATAAAAGACGAAGAGCTGATGGCGGTAGTAGAGCATTTCAGCGTTCCTGAGGGGACGTTAAGGGCCAAGAAGGAAGAGTTGGAACTCTGTAAAGGCGTGAAAGCCCAATGTAGCGACCTTCAAGCTCAAGTAGCCCAGCTGCAAGGCCAGTTAGACGAGTGCCAATTTCAGATGGAGGCTCTCAATGGGGAGATTGTGGAGAAGCATGGGGAGCTAAAGAAGGTAGAGTCTTCTCAGTTGGAGGCTCGGAGGAGAGTGGAGTTCATTGAGTTCGCAAATCGAACCCTCCATTCTGAGTGGGAGAATGACCTATCAACAATTAGGGTTAAGGAGGATCGACTTGAGGAGAGGATTGGGGAGTTGGAAAAAGAAACCTCTGACCTTTATGACCGAGTTGCTGCTTTGGAGGCTGAGAAGGCCCAACTACTTGCGCGACCTTCTTCGTCTAATTCTTATGGCTTCCGCAAGGTCCTACGTGAGTTGTATGAAGAGTGGATTCATGCCGAGTCCCGACTAGATGTGTTTCATGAATTGCATGCGATGGGCTCTATTTTTAGGGCGGCCTTTGAGGATGCTAGGGTTAAGGCTCTCGAGGCTCAGCTTGCTTGTGGCTATGACCCTGCTACGCCTCGGCCTGGCGAGGAGGATGAGGATGAGGATGAGGAGGATGCCATAGATCGTCTTGAGGAGGACGCCTAGTATGATTATAGTTACCCTCAGGGCGAGGATGGAGAGGATGCTGGAGGCCGGGACGATGATGGTGTCGATGGTCAGGGTGGTGATGTTGCTGAAGTTCGGGCTGATGAGGATGTTTAGAGTCGTGGTAGCGAAGGCGGATAGTTCTTTTTTTTTTTTACCTTTTTTGTGTGTTTTTGTTTGGCGTCTCCAAGAGCCTTTGTAACAAACTCTTATCTATGAATATCAAAGTTGGTTTTTGCTTTCACTTGTGCCTTTCTTATTTGCCGTGATTTGTTTATGTACTTGCATGTTTTGCTCCTTTATATTTTTTTTTGTCGTCCTCTAGATGACCGTTGTCCTTGGGCTGAATTGCCATAGGCCGAATCGTCCCTTTGTCTATATAGATCGAGTATGTCTCTTTATTGAGATATGGTCTAGGACTAATAGGTGTTGTTCGAACTTGGTCGATATTAACCTTTTATTGAGATGTGCCCAAGGGCAGATAGACGTTTATTCAATCTTACTCAAACTTTGTCTTTTTGTTATGTTTTGGTCGAGGGCCGGCAAGTGTTGTTCGGGCGTGGTCGAATTTGACCTTTCGTCAAGTTGTGGCCGAGAGCCGGTAGGTGTTTGTTCAAGCTGGATCGAGCTTAACCTTTCCTTAAATTGTGGCCGAGGGCCGATATGAGTTTGTTCGAGCTTAGTCGAAGTTTACCTTTTGTCAAATCGCGGCCGAGGGTTGATACGTGTTGTTCAAACTTGGTCGAACTTAACCTTTTGTTAAATCGCGGCCGAGGGTCAGTAGGTGTAGTTCGAACTGGGTCGAACTTAACCTTTTGTTAAATTGCGACCGAGGGCCGCTAGGTGTTGTTTGAATTGGGTTGAACTTAACCTTTTGTTCAAACTAGGCCAAACTTAACCTTTTTTTAAATCGCGGCCGAGGGCCAGTATGTGTTATTCAAATTGGGTCGAACTTAACATTTTGTTAAATCGCAGCCGAGGGACGATTGGTGTTGTTCGAACTGATTCAAACTTAACCTTTTGTTAAATCGTGACCGAGGGCTGGTAGGTGTTGTTCGAACTGGGTCGAACTTAATATTTTGTTAAACCGCGGCCGAGGGCCGGTATGTGTTGTTCGAGCTTGGTCGAACTTAACCTTTTGTTAAGATGGTTTTGATAAACGTAAGTTTCTGTTACTTTTCCATTGTTGCTCTGATTACATAATTGGAGAAAGTTGCAAACTTTGGGCATTGCTGGCGTTCCAGCCCCAGTCCCTTCATTGTTGGTCTTGAGGAGTCGGTCAATGAAAGAAAAATCAGTCTATTCTTCGCATACTTTGACTCGAAGCGTCCCTTCCGTAGCCTCATTAAAAACCTCCTTGAGAAAACCCTAATGGGACAAAACTCAAGTAAGGGAAAAGGAGTACGACTTGGGAGGGAGTTTCTTCCTTTTAGAATTTGAAGTATTTGAGCTGGCTGATATTCCAATTGTTTGGTAATTGTTTTCCTTTCATTGTCTCCAGTTAGAATGAAACCTTGTTTGATTTGGCTATAATTTTGTACGGACCGTCCCAGTTTTCTTTCTCGTGGATCTCTGCTTGCTTGGGTTTTGGCTTTGAGTACATAGTCCCTGAATTTGAGCGGCTGAACCTTTGAATTTTTGTTGTAGTACATTCCGCTTGCTGCTTTTGGGCGACCATTCTTATGTATGCAATATCTCTTCGTTCGTCGATCTCATCGAGCTCTTGCCTTCTACTCTCATCATTGCTAGTGCCGCTTTCACGGGAGTACCTTAGGCTGGGCTCTCCAACCTCGACTGGTATAACTGCTTCAGTTCTATAGACCAGAGAATATGGTGTCTCTCCTGTGCCTGTCTTCGGGGTGGTTCTATATGCCCATAATACTTCTAGGAGTATTTTCGGCCACAGTCCCTTGGCTTCTTCGAGTTTTTCTTCATGATGTTTAACATGGACTTGTTGGAGGATTCTATCTGCCCTGCCCGCTGGGTGATAAGTAGGGGTGGGCATTCGGTCGGTTCGGTTCGGCTTGAAGAAATTCGGTTCGGTTATTCGGTTTTCGATTTTCTGGTTTGTAAAAGTAGTAACCGAAACCGAACTGAAATAAGTTCGGTTCAGTTCGATTTTTCTAATTTCGGTTCGGTTTTCGGTTTGAACATTATCATATTGGGCTCCTTCTATGTAATAATAGGATAGCGAATTTGTTATTTTTTCCCAAAACTTCGAAATTGTTGGAAATATTGTGTTTATAAAAAAATAGACTAAACTTTGCACACTATTATGGATCATGAAATTCAAACATAGTGTAAATTACAACTCTGTGTGAAATCCTCCCGGTATTTATCATATATGCTATGAAAGTTTTAATAGAATGAAAGTCTTTAAGATTGGGAAGTTGATGGACTTACTTAATTGGGTTGAGTCTTTGATAGATTGGACCTAATAGTATTAATTTATTACCTATGAGCTTAGCCTATATATAACTTAAAGAACCTATATGCTAATAATTTGATTTTTCGATTAACCGAATTAAATAACTTAATAACCGAAAACTGAACCGAAAAACCAAATTTTTTAATATTTAAACCGAAACCGACCGAACAAACCGAATAACCAAAACCAAAATAAAAAAAAAATCGGTTCGGTCGGTTTATTTGGTTCCAACCGAAATATGCCCAACCCTAGTGATAAGGGGTTGAAAGTATCCTCTTAATGTGTCATTTCTCGAGGAATTCAATAGTTTTCTTTCCCATGAACTGGGGCAGTAGTATCCTACCCGTATGAGGCACCTAATGAGTGCTCGATTACCAGAATGAGTGCCACATTGGCCTTCATGGACTTCTTCGAGCGCGTTGGGTCTGGTTTGGATCCAAACACTTCGCCAGAGGGCCACCGTATATTCTCTTGTACAAATCATTCTGAAGGATACAAGAGCTTCCTTTTTGTCATTTGAGAGTGTGTCGTCCTGCAAGTAGGTGATAATACAATTACGCCAGTCCCAAGTTAAACTTACAAATCTTACCTCGATTTGGTCTAATGACGAGTTGAGGAGGTGAACTACACTTTCATCCCCGATAGAGATGCTTTTGGTGGCTGCGACCAATTTGGCAAGGCTGTCCGCTTCGACATTTTGGGCTCGCGGGATCTGGTCGAGCTGACATTCGTTGAAATTGGGAAACAACTTACAGAGCTCGGTTTGATATGTTTGCAACCTTTGTTCTTTGAAATTTCCCGTGACTTGGTTGACTACGAGCTGTGAATCACAACGTAGTTTCAACCGCCTCACCTCATATTTGAGTTCTAGTCTCAACCGTGCAATTACGACCTTATACTAGGACTCATTGTTAGTCATATCCGGACATCTTATGGACTGGCAAATTACTTCACCGTTAGGGACCTCGAGTACTAGTCCAAGTCCGGATCTAGAAGTATTGGATGCACCGTCGGTGTACAGGACCTGGAGGTCTTGTGTTTGAAGGGAAGATTGAACGGCTTCCTTCTCGACCCCATGCATTATCTTTGCACTGAAGTCCGCGACGAAGTCGGCGAGCACTTGCAACTTTATCATTGTTCGTGGATGATATGTTATGTCGTTCTCACTTAGATTGATGACCCACTTGGCCAACCTCCTCAACAGGTCTATGTAAAGTGCTTCTTAAAGGAAAGGTGGTAACGACTGAGATAGGGTGGCATTGGAAATAGGGTCTAAGCTTCCTTGAAGCTATGACCAATGTCAGTGCCAGTTTTTCGAGGCGTGGGTACCTCGTCTCGGCATTGATAAATGTTTTACTTATGTAATAAATAAGAGATTGTGTACCTTTATCTTTTTGCACTAGGACCACACTTACTGCTACTTCGGAGATGACAAGGTAGATGAGGAGGTGTTCCCCGAGTTCATGCTTTGAGAGTAGAGGCGGTGATGACAGATACGCCTTAAGTTCTCGCAGAGATTGTATGCAATCGGGTGTCCCCTTGAGGCCGTCATCCTTTCTGAGTACGCCAAAAAATCTGTGACATATGTCGGACGACCGCAAGAGAAATCTCGATAGGGCGGCGATTCAGCTAGTCAACCTTTGGAACTGCTTCTTTTTAGTCAGTTGTTCGGGTATCCCGTTGACAGACTTGATTTGGTCCGGGATGAATTTGATTCCTCGTTGTGATACTAAGAAACCCAAAAACTTTCTCGAGGCTACGCTAAATGCACATTTCTCTGGGTTTAGTTTCATCACGTACCGTCTTAGTATGTTGAAATCTTCCCTTAAATGGTTGATATGGTCTTTGCCCTTACGGATTTGACTGGCATACCGTCGATATATACCTCCCTGATTTTGCAGAGTTGGTCTTTGAACATTCTTGTGACCAATCTCTGATAGGTGGCTTTTTCGTTCTTCAACCCGAACGACATGACCCTATAACATTACGTTCCTCTGTGGGTGATGAACATGGTTTTATCCAGGTCCTCTTCTTCCATGAGTATATGGTTATAGCTCGAGTTTGCGCCCAGAAAACTCAGCAGCTCGTGCCCGGTCGTTGCGTCGATGAGTTGGTCGATATGTGGCAGTGGTAATGAATTTTTTTTGGCATGCTTTTTTTAAGTCTGTGAAGTCTACATACACCATATATTTCCCGTTTTTCACCACGTTGGCGATCCACTTGGGGTATTTTGACTCGCTGATGAAGCCATTTCCTAATAGCTTTTCTACCTCCTCGTGGACGGCATCATTGGTGGTGAGGTTAAACTTTCGTTTGATCTGCCTTACAAGGGGATTGAATAGGTCGATGTTCAACTTGTGTATGGTGATTTCCTTGGGGATGCCTGGCATATCTGCATGGCTGAAGGCAAACAAATCTTGTTAGTTATTAAAAATTAACTAAATTTACCTGGTTCTCGGAGTTTACAACCGATGTAAGCCTTTTTACCAGGATCGTTGGGATCTGATTGAATTGGGTCAAGGTCCTCTATAGTCGAGTCCACGACTTCGACCGATTTAGGGTCTGTGATAACGTCCCAGGTCTCTTCTTGTGTCAACCTTGACCCTATTGATTGCTATGATTTTTTTTCTTTATCTTTCTTTATTTGGGTCGTCGAGCTATCCATGGCGATGCGGTAGCATTCCTAGGACGTGCGTTATTCCCCGTGTATGCTGAATATTCCCCATGGTATTGGGAACTTCATCAACTTGGTATAAGTTGGAGGGGAAGACTCTCATAGGATGTATCCATGGTCGTCCTACTATGGAATTTTATGCGGTGGCCTGGTTCCTGATGTGGAACATTGTCTCTAGAGTTATGATGCCGGCAATGATGGGTAGTGTAATTTCTCCCGAGGTCCGTTCAATTGAATTGTTAAAACCGTGAAGTGAGTCTCATCTGGGCGAAGACTCGGGGACGGATAATTCATGATCCACTCCCATCATCCACCATGACACACTTAACATTAGTATCTGAAATTTGTAAAGTAATGACAAGAGCATCATTGTGAGGGAAAGTCGAAGATGATACTTTCTTCGAGTTCGTCATATCGTTCGTGGTGATTGATCTTTTGAGCTTGTGAGTGGCGGTGAACTTGATACCGTTGATGGAGGCATCATCGTTGCCGCCAATAATCATATTAATGGTGTGGGCCGCTGAGGGCGGCTTCGGCGGGTCTTGACGTTCTCGACCCCTGGCGAAGGTGTTCGTTCCCTTGTCTCTCAGCAACTCTTTAAGGTGTCCTTTCTGCAACTTGTTCACAACCTCTTGCCTTAGGGAGATGCAATTCTCTATCTTGTGCCCGCATTCCTGGTAGAATTCAAAGAGGGCGTCAGATTTTGGTACTTTGGTCGGACCTCATCTTTGGCAGCCACTTCACTTTTGTTCCGAATTTTCCAGGGCGTAGACTGTTTCTGTAGGTGAAACACAAAAGTTGTGAGCATATAATAGGGGGGCATACCTCTCTCATTCACATGATTCCCCGTTCTTGGCTTAGATGGGCCCTCATCATAGCGGGAGGAATGAGGGATAGGGGCACTGGCGTAAGGTTGATGTCATTCTCTATTTGGCCGTAAGATTGGGTGATTCCTCCTCATATTATCTCTTTGTTCTCTCGTGGTTCATCTTGTACCGAGATGAGCCGTCGGGTAGGCCCATTGAGGTCGTCATCATCTGCCCGGACTTTGCCACAATAACCATTATGGATTTCGTCCCAAGTGGTCGGAGGGTACTTCATCAATCGGCTCAGCAGCTTTCTGGTCATTCTTGAACCTTCTCTACTCAACTTGTTTTGAAAAAGTGCGATTACGTACCCTTTGGATAAATTTGGTAAGGTCATCCTTGTTAAATATGAGTTTCAACGATGAAAAATAATATATCATATTTGGTGCAGGATCACAAGGGATAAAACAAAGGAATCAAGAAGCCCTGTCATTTAAGTGTAGATTAAGGAAACAATATATTAATGGGATCTCTAGAAGCAAAGCAAATGACAAGAATCAATGATTAGAGATGAAAAAGGAAGAAGCAATGGAGATCCGGAAGAAGAATCAATCAATGATTTGATAGATGATTGATGGAAGCTATTTAGGAAGGTCCAAAATCAAAGGGAAACAAGATTTCAAAGTGTTGCACTGGAGATCGTTGAAGCCAGAAATCAAGGGATCTATCCCTGATCACTTAAGTAACGGAAAAAATATGCCTAGCCGATGAACAACATGTCAAGACCACAAATCAAGGAAGATCAATGGAAACTTGAATTTTTTCTTGGAAAGAATCAATTTATGATTCCTTTCAAAGATCAACTCCCCTAGGTTTGTAATCTTTCAAGATTCAAGTCAATCAAGAGTCAAGAAGTCCTTATGAAGTATATATATACATATGTTCCAGACTTGAAGAGGATATACTTTGAACGAACCATTATCATTCTTTTTGTTCTACTCCAAACAAGTATTATACTTCTCATTAGATCTGCTGTGTAATTAGTGAGAGAAGAAAGAGAGATAAACACTGGTGAAACATTGTATCAAAAAGAGAAAAGTGACATAGAAACTGAGCCATTGGTGTAAAGATACATCAATCATCTTGTACTCGAGATACTTCAAATACTAAAAGAGATCAACCTTGCAACCCAAGGGGATTGGACGTAGGATTCTCATTGAATCCGAACCAGTATAAAAATCCCGGTGTCTTTATTTTCTACTCTTCATTTCTGCATTATTATTATTCTATTTTTATCTATAATTGACTAATTGGCAAACTAGTCAACTACTTAGAATACTGAAAATAAATATCGTCAATTCACCCCCCTTGTTGTACTTTCAATACTTACTATGTTGAATCGAGCGAGGAAGTCCCTTAGTCACTTTCCTAGGGATTGCTTGATGACGAAGATGTCATTTACTCTTGTTTCGGCTTTCTTGGCCCTGACATGCACCGTCATGAACTTATTGGTCATTTATTTGAAGGTTTCTATGGAGCGAGCTTGGTAGCTGTTAATACCATGTTAATGCCTCTCCAGTGAGGTTTTCGCCAAATTTCATCAACAAAATAGAGGACACTTGTTCCTTGGTGAGATCGTTGCCCTTGTAATGAGTCACGTGATATTTGGGGTCGGTTGTTACGTAATATATCCCAAGATACAGTGGCATTTTGAATGTTTTTGGTATAGCATGTGGGGTTTCTTCCTCTCTATACGGTTGCTATACGAACCTGTTGGCGTCCCTCTTCGACAGTAGGTTAGGGTTGCCCGGTATCTTTGTTTAACCAAAGAATTAGACCCTTTGACTAAAGCTTATTTTTAAGATGAATACGGGTTACTGATAATCAAGATAATGGGAAAAATGAATAATAGACAATATTACACGAATAAAAGATCGAAGTTGATTGTATTCGAGAATCATATGCCTTTACAAGCTGTATTCCCCTCCCTTATATATGAGATTATTATAACGCACGACTCCTGCTATGGTTACTCATTANCACCATAGGCGTCGTTTGTCACTTCCATTTAATGCTCATACTACGTGTCCTTTTTGGATTGGTTCTGCATTTACTCAGCACCTTTTAGGGCTTTTTGTGGCTGTGCCAGTCTCGAAGTGACATCTTCAATTATGACTTTTCATCATTATTTTCCTTTTTCATCATGTTTGACGGTTGTCTTCAAGTATAAATACATATTTTCTTTTCTTTGCTTCCACGAAACACTTTTCTAATTATATTTTCTGTAAAGAACTTTCTCCTTTGCCTTTGTAAACATGTCTTCTTCAAACCAACCTCAAAGAGTAATAGACACTGAGAGCTTAGCGCCATCTTCTGCTCCGACTAGGAGTCAGACGGGTGGTAGACGTAGAAGTCTAGGATCCACTCCTTCGAGGGGCTTTTCTTCTTCTCAGATAGTACCTTCCCCTTCCACTAGATCTCCAGTTTCCCCGAGATTTAGGGTTTCTCGATCTTTGTCCAGGGGTAGAGGCGAACGCCTTCGTGAACCTGGAGTCGATGAAATTGTCCCTGCTGAGTTTGTTTTTGCTAGGGATAGTCAAATTCTTGTAGATCAATCTTCTTCTCTTGATAGTGTAGAAAGATATTCAACCCTTATAACTGAGGGTCAGATTTCCCTTGTTCGAAGGGAGTGCTTCTGGAAATATGACTTTCCTGTCTATATTCCGAATAGTAATCAAAAAATAACGTCTTACAAGACGGGATATTCTTTTGTTTATATGTAGACTTTCACTTTAGGGTTTAGACCCCCCCGTTGACCCAATTATAATCGAGTTTTGCCATTTTTTCATTATCTGCTTAGGACAGGTCGGCCCGCTTGTGTGGTGAGTTGTCGCATGCCTTAGGAGTTTGGCTTATTTAGCCTCGGTTCCTTTTACCTTCAACCATCTTATTCACCTCTACTCTCCTACCTTATTTCGTGAAGGGGTTTTTACTCTGACTGCTAGAAGCAAAAGAGTGTTAGTAACCCCTGGAGACGATAAGGATAGGGGTTGGTACCTCCGGTATGTTGCTGTAACCACTGCTGGTTTAGTGGGTGAAGAAAATCTTCCCTTACCTGAGAAGTGGAATCGCGCACGTGAGTATGCTTTAGCTCACATTTACTTTTTCTTGTTTTGACTTAAGATGTTTTATTTAACACCGTGTCTGTTTATTTTTCTTCTTTCAAAAATCATGAATACTGTTGAGAATGTCTCAGGTATTCGTGATTGGGTAGAAAAACTGTTATCTTTTTCTCCTTCAGAAGAAAGATCTTGGAAGTACCTCGCTGGGAGGTATGGTTGGCAAGTAAAGACCTATGGTAAGTGAAGTTTTTGTTCTTGCTTCTTTCCTTACTCGAGTCTTTTTTTCTTTTGTCGTTTAACTTTTTTCTCTTTTTAATAGGATTCTCTACTCGTGGGGTGTCTGTTTCCTATATCCCGAAAATGTCCTTGGCTCAAGCCTAGGAAATCATTGTTGGTTCATCTTCCTCGAAGAGGAAGATTAGTGAATCTCGCTCCATAGCAGAAGAGGAAAAGGGTGCTTTAGTGCACAGGCCACGGAGAAGGTGAATGATTTTAGATGATGAGCCTACTGCCTCAACCTTGCCTCCCGTGTCTGTGATTGAGCCCCCTGTCTTTGATGATGTTCCACATTCCCCTATTCACGGTGGTATTGATCTTGCTGCTGACGACGTCCCTTTGGCTGCTGTCTTTCCTGCTTCTTTGAGAGAAACTTTTTCGTCTATTCCTTTGGCTATCTCAAATTTTGCTGCTGCTTTGCCTGTAACTTCTTCAACTCTTCAACTTTCCATGCCTGCTCCTTTTCCCGTGGCTTCTCCAGCTCCTCAACCCTCCGTGCCTGTTGCTGTTCTATCTCTGCCTGCTTCTATGCCTTCCGTTAGGGAAGTAGGGTCTTCTAGCAGAGAGATGCGGCAGGTGGTAATAGAGGTTCCAACTGAGGGAAACCTTTTTAAGAAGACGGGTGAGCCTGAAGTGTGGCTCAAGCCTTTAATAGGTCCCGCTGAGAAAGCAAAGATAGCTAGCCATGGTGCTCTTACATGTGCAAATGAGGTCGTGCATACTTCTTTGAAGGTATGGTGTAAGTTATCCTCTTTCACTCTCGTATATGAAATTCACCATATCTAACTAGTTTATTTCTTGTAGATTAACCTCATATGCATGGAGCTTAGGAAGAGGATTTCAAACACAGACCAAGAGGCAAGAGAATTGCAGGCAGAAGTTGATAATTGGAAAGCACAATATGATAGCCTAAGGATTGACATGGACACTTTAGAATAGGAGAAGAGTACCTTGAAGCAGCAGATGGGACTTATGGCAGAAGAACTAGCAGTGAAGCAGGCTTCTTACAGTCAAGTTGATAAAGACAAAAGTGTTCTGGAGTCTTCGTTCGCGGATCAGCTGTCCCGTGCCTCAGAGGAGATTAGAGACTTGAAGAAACTTGCTGGGGCAGAAGGAAGAATACTCAGGCGAGCTCGTGAAATCACTCACTCATACTCAAGAAGATCTTCGAAGGGCTTTAGACAAAGCTCAAGCTTTAGAGGAGCCGATTGTTCCATTAAGGGCCGCTCATGAAGCTGTGGAGGCGGAGAAGGACGGGTTGAGAGCTGAGCTTCAAGTGTGGGCGCAAGATTATGAAGATTTGGAAGAGGTGGCTGCTATCAATATGAGCTGGGCGTATATTAATTCTCGCCTCGACACATTGATGGAAGTGAGTCAAGAGGGTTTTGACCTTAGTGCTGAAATAGCCAAAACTAAGGAAGCCATGGAGAAGGCTCAACAAGGTCATAACCTCTCTTCACCTGATGGTGAGATTCTAGCCGCTCATGCCTCTTCATCCTCAGTTGCTCCCGCTCCTTCTGCCACTGAAGTCAACCCCTCTTCTTAAAAAGATCTAGTTGGTTTATCCCTTTTTTTTTCTTTGTATCAATTGGTGGTTACCCCCAGTCCCATCGGGGTTAAATTTAGATTTCTTTTAAGTCCCCAAATGACAACTTAGGGGCCCTACAATGTAAATATAAAAATCTTATACGGCTAAGTACAAGTTAATACTTAGTTTTAGAAGTTTTAATATATAAGTGTTAGTTCGACTTTTGTTGAGTTTCTGTTTCACTCTTTAAGTCTTTTGCATGCTTTATTTTTCGAGGTTTTAGTTTTACCTTCGAGTTTTGCATGTGGGATGCTTTAGACTACTCGTACCCTTTTTATAATAGGCACGGTGTCATATTAAATGTGTGCCTTTTTGTAATAGGCATAGTTTATGGAAGAGGACCTTTATAATTAACATGAAGAAGACGTCTCAAATTCATGATAATGCAATAGAGTGATAGGAATTTTACACATGTTTAAGAATGTTTCCAAGGAAAGTTTTTTGTTTGAACTTCCATGACATTTTACATGTGTTTGGTTATCGTCTAAAACTCATGTTTGCAACTGTTTTTGTTTAACAGATTTGATATACCCTTGTATTTCGTAACTATTTTTCATAGGTAACAGTTTTTCGATATTAATACAAGGAAACAACTGTTTTTTACTAGTAATAGTTTTTATAAAGATTGGGGTTTTTACCCGCAACTGTTTTGGAAACAGTTTTCTAATAAGTACGAGGGAAATGTTTTCTTATTCGTAACTGTTTTTATTTGATAACAGTTTCTTGAACAAATACAAGGATTTAGATCTTTCATCCATAACTGTTTTATTCGAGAACAGTTTTTTGAATGAGTACATTGATGATGATCTTTTACCCCTAACTGTTTTTGTTACAACAACTTTGAATAAGTATAAAGATGTACATTTCTTTCTCGTGACTAATATTTTGCCTTTCAACCTGAACATGTTCGAAGGTTTTTGCTTTTTGCATTAGGCTTTGTATTTGGATGGCTCTTTTGATTTCTTTCGATTCTGCTCGTGTCACTTGTCTCATTGGGTAGATGGGTCTTCAGGCTCGAGCTTTTGACTTTTTGATAGTCTTCTTTGCTTCGTCTTAGCCTTCCATACTGTATAGTCCCCCAAGTGTTTGAGCTTTGAAGAATGAAATCTCGAGCACTTGATTATTCCTTCCTTGTGGTCCTTTTCCTGAAAAGGAAAAACATTCCGGACTCGAAGGTATATAGTTTTTTAGATGATGACTGCTTAACCCTTTTAAAACGTCCATCAGAAAGTGTAACCCTAGATCGGGAATTGTGTTATTTCCTCGCGTCTTTGCAGGTCTAATATCATCATCTGGTGATGGGTTAGCTTTGTGCCTATCATCTAAAAAAGTTAGTAAAATTTTTAAATGTTCAAAATAAAATCGAACGTGTGATACCTGACGGGGGTATTCTTTTTTTTTAGAAGTAATACTTCTTTAGATGGATGGTGTTCCAGCTTTTTGGTAGAACTCTGCCGTCCATAGCTTCCAACTCATAGGCGCCTTTTCCAGCTATCTCTCAGATTTTGTAAGGTCTTTCCCAGTTTGAATTTAGCTTTCCTGTACCTGCTTCTTTTGTTGATTGAAAGAATTTTTTGAGGACGAAGTCCCCAATTTTAAAGTACCTGAGAGGCTGAGATAAGCTTTACGGTTGTAATAACGCTCTATGATTTGTTTT